>OMLP01025216.1:33872-50359 GCA_900302685.1 Spondyliosoma cantharus | reverse complement strand
CACACACACACACACACACACACACACACACACACACTCTCTCTCTCTCTCTCTGCCACACACAAGTCTCCAGATTTAAATCCAGAAAGAACTTAAAGTAAATCCAGAATCATCCCTCATGATGAGCGTCTCCGTCTCTGTCAGCTCTCAACTGTTCCTCCGCTCACACACACACACACACACTGACAGCAGACTGTAGACGGCTCCAGTATTTTGCACGGTGGTTCAAAATGAGCCTCCATCGTCCTTCACGAGCTGCAGTTCAGTGTGAAACTCTCTAAAGTTACATTCCACCACTGCTGACAGGAAGAAGAAACACTTGATGTATAGTTATGTGTATATGTTGCTGATCTAAGAGTAATAACACACTTTTAGATTGATTGAAATCAAGCTCGAGCTGTTGGAGGCACTTTGATGCCCTCTGGTGCGACACTAGACCCGATCGGACAAAGACTTCCTGATCTCTGCGGCGGGTTTCTGTTACTTCAGCTGGTGGAGAGCGAGACGAAGGAGACAAAGGACGAGAGACCCACAGGGAGAGTGGCAGAGAGAGAGAGAGAGAGAGAGAGAGAGTTGTAATCAGGCTCATCTGACCCACTTTGAGACAACACGAGCAGAAAACACGCTGAAACGTGAACGCGAGTCTGTTTATGTTAATTCACTGGGACGAACGATCGACTCGGGTTTCTCTCCCGATCAATAAAGCAACAAGTGTCGTATCACAGAGTGAAAATATACACAAATATTTGATTGTGTGCTCAAACAGACGCGTAGTTATAGGCGTACTTTGCAAAAACTGTCTAGAATTCAAAGGTAGCTCCAAAACCATAGGTGGCAGTATAACCGCTAACTGCTGCTCACTATACGCTCTATGCTGGCTGTAGAGACTAGCTTCCGTTAGCAAGTTTGCTCAATTAGCCGTTGAGCTAAGTGACCCGACGTATAACTTATACATTGATGGATAGCTTACAGAGTTCTTTTTAGGCACAAAACATTCAATTTGACCTGTTTTGACCCAATAAATAAGCAAATAAATGATTAATCAGAGTTTAGTCATGGATTTAGAAAATTCTCCTGAATAATCTATTTTTTAAAAACTGGGATTTTTTCTGAAAATGTGTCGTCAAAAATTGTTCATCCTTAGGTTAATGTTAATAGTTACATGTATTTTTTGTAGGACTAAGACATGTTGAGAAATAAAATGTACAGAAAATAAAATGTTAAAGGAATAAATAAAACATTAAAGAATATAGATTTAATCAATTCTAAGCAACTAAATCTCTAAATAAATGTATAAATACGTCAATAATTGTATGATTAAATACCTAAATAAATTAAGAATGAATAATTTATTTATATATTTAGTTTTAGCCCTTAAAATCTTCCATTATATACAAACAGGGTGTCCATGACACAGTTTGTCCACAAGAGAGCGCTGACAACAACTGTAAACAGTCACTTTAAGCACAAATGTTGGTGCTTAAACAATTAAATCTAAGCTGCTCTGTTGTTACGTCTCTAAAACAAAGTTTAATTTGTTTCACTATTGTCTTCTTTTGTCCACAGGTGGCGCCAGAATCAACACAAAAGTCCCCTTTAGAGGGTTTGAATACTCTGCATCACACTGGGTGAAGTTCAGCGTCATGACAAATTAATATTTAAAAGAAATAGTTAAACAAAGCTTCTGATGCTGCTGCGTGTTAATAAGTGAACTAGGTGAGCGGCGGTCCGTGCAGAGAGCTGCAGGGCGTCAACGATCAGATGTTTCCCTTCTAGTTTTTATCTGAAGTCATTTTTCTGTCTTGTTGGGAAGGTTGATGAAGTTCAGATGGAGTAATGGGCCTTTCACAGATTTCCTGAGTGGCAATCAACTGCGGAAACGGCTTTTAAACGAGCAGAAACAATCAGCACAAACACTTAATACACACACACACACACACACACACACACACACACACACACGAAGTCCATCAGCACTGCTGGAAACACTGACGGGAAACACAGAGCTCGACTATTATCTGTAAACATAATGAGGTTAAAAGGCTGAATGGACGAAGGAGGGAGAGTCAGAAGTTTGTTTTGTATCTGTATCTGTGTTTATAGTGTTTTTGTTTTCTTATACATGACCAGGATTCAACTCTGGTTGCTTATTGATCTGAACTAAATACATGAACATAAATGATTAACAAGTGCAGGTACTTTAGAGGTTTATCTTGACCTTGGAAACAGACGCAAACAAAAACATTTCATCACGTCCTCGTGTTTTAAGTTTATAGCCTACTATTTATTTAATGATATGTTTATTTTTGTAGTGTATTTTGTGGTAAAAACCCATTAAATGTTTAATTGTAACTTACTAAAATATCATGAAACAACAGCAAAAGTCATGAAGTCAGCTATCTGTCTCTAAAGCCTGTAAAACAGCAGCAATGTCTGTGCAAAGCATGCTAACTAACGCTAGCTAACATTACATCAGCTAACACAATGAACTTAGGCTGAAGCAGCAAAACACCTGAATTTACAGATGTTTTGATTATTAATTCTACTGTAAATACGTCCTGTAGCTAACATTAGCTAACGTTAGCTGAATTCACTGATGTTTTAGTTATGAATTCTACTGTAAATACATCCTGTAGCTAACATTAGCTAACGTTAGCTGACTTCACTGATGTTTTAGTCATGAATTCTACTGTAAATACATACTGTAGCTAACATTAGCTAACGTTAGCTGAATTCACTGATGTTTTAGTTATGAATTCTACTGTAAATACATACTGTAGCTAACATTAGCTAACGTTAGCTGCCTTCATTGATGTTTTAGTTATGATTCTACCGTAATTACGTACTATAGCTAACATTAGCTAACGTTAGCTAACATTAGAGTATAATTCAACTGTTTAAGTTCTGTATATAAGCTATGTTTTGATACATAGTGTAACTGATCAATGTTAACAATGTTAATTCAAAAGTTAGGCCACATTATGACTTTCACTCCAGGTATTTGGTAAAAAAAAACATCTTCCGGCACGACTGAGATTCTTATTTCCTGTTTCGTCCCTGAGTTACATATTTAAATCCCATTTTAAATTACAGTAACCAAGTCAAGAAAAGGCGGAAGTAGAACAAAAGCATACATTTTTAAAAGTGAGGTTTTTAAAAAAGCAGTAGTTTGAATATTCAAAACATCTCATTTCCATGAAGACGCAAACAGAAGCACCATGGCAGCCATGTTAGGAGCCAACACACGAGGAAGAAGAGTCTTTTTCTGTTTCCTCTTTCTATTGTTTATTGTTAGACAGACGTGGACACAGAGGGAGGTCCACAGTTTGTACAGGAGGAGACACAGGAATCGTTTCCTTTAAGACCAGAACCGGTCCGTCTGCATAGCGACTGCATTCCTGCTGCAGGGCTGCGTTTCAGAGCCGTGCCTACTTATGTCATTAAACCAGCTTTAAACATGTGGCTTCCACTTCATGTCACATCGTGTTACCCAGAAATGTTGATGACACTTTTATTAGAACTGGTTAAATGATTTATGAGTTCCCTGAATCTGGATGTGAGTGCAGCAAAGCAAGGTGACCTCTCTGCCTCATTTCTGACTCTATTAACCCAAAAAATCTCCATTTATTCCTAAATATAAGTTTTATATTTGGTTTTATTGTACAGAAAAACCTTCCTACCTTTACTAAAGCTTATAAAATCATTTGTTTTGTTTGACCAATAGTCGATAACCTAAATATATTAAGCTTACGGTGCAAATCCTCACATTTAGGAGGCTGAAACAACCAACCAAACTCCATTCAATTTTCTGCGTATTTTAAAATAATCGCACAAATCTGCTGTTTGTAATTCTAATTTTGTCATTTTAATATTTGTTTCAACAACATATTAGAATCCCTTCATTGTGGTTTGGTGCCTGGTGTTTAATTCTGGAGAATAGTGATTTACTTTCATATAATTGGAAATTTGTTTACTTTTCTTTCACATGAAACACTCAAATTTTAGGTTTTGGTGCCACTATAGTTCATTATTAGATATAGACTCAAATGTAGTGTTATTTCCTTCTGAGTTACTGGTTTAGAGGCTTATTGATTAGATCTTTATTGTAGAAAATACCAATAATACACTGGTGCTTTATGGGCGGGTCTAACAAAAACTGATACTTTGTTGAATTTTGACATTAAAAACTGTCAAACTTGAAGCCTCTGATTATTATTATTACTACATATGATATATTATATTGATATCTGACCCTCCTGACACAGTTTGACACCCAAATGAGTCTTAAAACTCTCTCTGAAGGGGCTCAGGAGTCCCACCCACCAACACCCCCCTACACCCCATCTGCAGACTCACCTGCACAGGTGAGACCCTCCTGGAAGATGTACTGGCAGCACACGTCACACCAGGTGTTCTCGCCTCCAGGCTCGAAGTTGTGCCCCTCCCCGGACTCCTCTCTAACCCTGGGGTCCTTCTCTCCCGGGGTGAAGATGGTCCTCACATCGGGGGGTCTGAAGCCTTTCTTCCGGCTCCTCACTGGACCTCCACTGGACCTTCCTTCCATCCCGGTCCCGGCGGCTTCTGGTTCAGGACTCTGTAAACCCTCCGCTGCTGCTGAGTTCACCTCCGGGTGTCCTCTCTCACTCCAAGCCGCCTCCAGGCTCTCCAGACTGGCCGGTTGAGGAGACGGATGCCGCCGCACGGCTCTCACCACCACCGCGCCCTTGTTGGCCTTAGAGATCCGCATCTTGGCACCCGGTGGCGGCCAAGTCGCCTCCGGTGGCTCGAGGGATTTGTTGACATGAACGGTCTGCACGGTTAATGGAGAGTCATCAGTGACCGAGGAGCGCGTGGGCGCGTATTTCCGACCCTGGTGCACGACGTTAAACATCACGCGCACTCTACAGTCCGCTGCGTAACGAGTGTGCTGAGGTGTGTAAGCTGCTGGACAGACAGGTGAGACGTCATCGTCAGAAGGGATGACACCGACCGATGTCTCGTGCTGAAGGTGTGCGTGTTTGTTGTCGGTGAGCAGGTTGAGGCAGTCGGTGCGCGGGGGAACGGGTTGGATCTCATTTCACTGGGGAAACGCCGATACGATCCGACGGGGAGTACACGCCAGACTCCGTTAAGAAAAATGCAAATTTAAAGATTATTCTATTTTAACAACCCGCAGTCATTTTGCAAACACGATTCAAATAACTGAATTAATTTACGGGACTGTCCTCTTGAATTCGGCATGAATTGCACCCATTAAAAACCACACATGTTGTAAAATTATAACTTGTGTTTACAGGTGGCATGATGATGCTATCACATGCCAAAGTTGTTTCCTCTGAGACTCAAATAATGCAAAGTGCTGTTGTCGCTCCTTATTTACATGCCGAATTTATCATACAATTTATATGACAACTTGTTCTTTTGGGGGAGCGCTGGCAAAGTAATTAGAACATAAAAAATAAAAAAACAGTAAAATCATCCAAAATTCAAATGGAGTTCTGCTCTATTGTCGACAAGGTTGTTCCTCCTCTGTCCACAAGATGGCGTCGTTCATCAACATTTAAAAATCCAAAAGAACACAAAGCATGTGAACGTTGTAAAAAAGTAAAAGCTTTTATTTCATTTTCTTTATATACATGGCAATGATGATGTAGTTAATATTATGTTAGTGACACATTAGGACTTTATTTGCTGGTGAAAATGAAGTGTCAGGTTTTATTGCTTTCATTCTGCTCCAATAACAAATCTTATAAATAGAAAACATCATTTAGCTTCACAGATACAGCGTATTTTTTTTGTCTTGTATTCACGTTGTAGCAAAATTTAAACGACTAAAAAGAAAAAAAATCACCGTTGCGAATAAATGCTACTATTACATAAAACAAAAAGTACAACAGACTTGGCCCCGTCCCTCACGAAAAAGTGCAAATGCTGAAAGTAATCATTCGTCTTCAGAAAATATATTAAATATATTGTTTCTGTCTAACAAACGACAGCGGGAATTCTGCAGCTTCCTATCACAACATTTAAAATCACGCTACTGTAGTTCATTGGCACAAGCTGCTGTTTCTTTGGCTCCGGGACCCTGAAAGTCTTCAGCACATCAGACGTCAGTCGTCAGCATCACGCTTTAATATAATTTATACAGACACGTTAATGCTCATCAGCTCTTGTTTCATGTGCATGTAAACTGAATTGGCTGATCGTGCCAAATGTAAAGCTCTTGAAGCACCCGTGACACCTGGATAAGAGTGATTTCAGAGATGACACATATGTACAGGTGAGGTGTGCTAACGGTGGGATGCTAAAGCTCTCCACTTCAAGTCAAACTGAAGGAATCGAGTGAAGCTGAAGGAACGGAGTGGCACAGATTTCACCACTTCTTTCTTTTCAGTGGACTTCATCTTCATCCTCGTCGTCGCTGTGAAAAGCTCCCTCCTGCGAAAGACGAGAAAATATCAGCATTCATTTGAAAAAGGCTTCAAAGAGCAGACAGTTTTAAGAAGGTATTAACGAGGTGTGTGTTTGACGTACATATCCTCCCTCCTGCTGTGCCCAGGATGAATAATGATCGCGCACATATCTGGCTCCGTGATCGAGCATCCGGCTCATGGGCAGCGTGTTCACTGCCGACAGACGACTGGTGACCTGCCGGAGAACAGAAACATGTTCAGCTATCAAGAGAGATGATTCACCGTTTATACTCCAGGCAAATCTCTGCAGCAAGATTGTTTAATAAAGCTGTTTAATAAAGTTGTGAGAGAAGGAAAAACAGTAAACCATATAAACTGTCGAGTTGTTCTCACCTCAAAGGTCACAGCGATCTGGGTTTTGGGGGATGCTTGTGGGCCCAGAGTGTCGGGTTCAGGGCTAATGAGGCCCATCCTGATGAGAAGGGTCTTTATTAGCTTCTCATAGAAACTGTAGTTCCAAAAGAGCTCTGCAGCGATGTTGGCATCTTTCAGCTCCTGATGGAGACGTTGGGATGGGTTTAGTTTCATCAGTGAAACAGATTTAATTAATACAGAGGAGACAACCGGCGCCAGTTCACACAGCAAAATATGTCTTTTAAAGAAATATTGGGGTTTTTAGAGCAGATAATGGCAAAATTAGGAATTATTTTCACTACTGTAGATCATAAACATCCAGCAGCTGATAAGAGGTTAAAAGGTGATATTGTCAGAAGAAGCTGTTTACCTTCTCGTTCAGTCTGTCTCCAGCTTCCCTCAGCAGCAGGCCGATCACTTTCTCCACTTCATCTACACAACAGAACACATGATTATCAATCAAAAGCACAGATTACAAGACGGTCTGTGCAATAAAGTTTGCAGAATCGGACTTAAAACTCTCATAAGAGCAAGTCTCATGATAAGAAGAATATCATAACCTTCTTTCATGAGTATCTATGCATCTACATTTAAGTATTTGTGTTTATTCTGTAGGCAGGAAACCAAAACTAACGGTCTGATGAGTCACCTTCTGGTGCGTCTGACTCCAGCTCTGGAGGTGTGAACGGGATTTCATTGGCGATCTCCATCAGTCGCTCCGCCACCTTTTCCAACTCATCCTTTTCTTCGCGGTCGACGTCTTTGGGATCTGAACAAACAGAAGTTCAGAGAAATGAAACAGAGTATAAACAAACACACGTGTTATACATACAGCAAACTAAAACAAATCAAAGCTGATGTCTTCGACCATCTTAAGACCTCCACACTCTCACAACCTGTGACGTAGAAGTGGAAACTTTACCTGACTCACAGACTACCTGCTGGTCGCATAGCAGGAAAAACAGGTAAACTTCCTAACTCAGGTGTAAATGCTGATGAATACTTACAGAAATGACTCAGCAAGTTTTTACGACTTACAGGAAGCTAATGGGAAACGTGTCACACAGGAGAGAAACCATGGAGGTGGATTTCTGCTAAAACATTATCGCTATTAAACAGATGTGAGTACATTCTGTAAGGAATATTAATTTCATGATTATTGCAGAGAGAAAACAATGATTCAGATTATTCAATAATGAAAATAATCAATAGTTAAAGCCCTAATGTGATGTGAATGTATTTGTGTTGTCTGAGGCGACATTTCATCACTCACCTTCTGTAACTAAACACCTGGTTTCGACATCAGGTGTGTTCACAGGACTTTGGGCGGGTTCTTTGTCGTCTATCTGAGGTTTGATGCATGGGAAAAGTTTCATCCAATGCTGCTTCTTCTTCCTCATCTTCTTCTTCTTCTTCTTCTCCCCCTCTTCTTCAGTCTTGTCTGGAGTCGGAGGTGACGATGGTCCGTTTGAATGTGCAACTCCATTCTGTGCACTCGGGCTGTCCCGAGGAGACTCAACCTTCTGACTTGGCCGTCTCCTTGTTGCATAGGCCATCATCATTCGGAGCTCCACGGTGTCCCCCATGCTGTCCTGATCTGAGGTAGAGTTGAGGTCACAGTTTGTGCTGCTGGTGAGGTTGGACATGGGGTCGTGGATCGTCACGTGATCGTTTGCCATGTTGCTTCACTGTTGATTGAAAATGAAAGATCATCAAAATGATAAAAGTTAAAAATGAAATTGTCACTAAAAATGAAGGCGGTTAATCTGGACGTGGATGTGTTAATTGCTTCTGTGAGTTTTCTTTACTTATTTCGATTATTCTGCAAGAAAAGTTTGAATGAAAAAAGTGTTTTTTAAGTTTGTATTTTTAGATTAGATATTCACGGATTTGCATGACTTTACAGCAACAGTCTGGTGTCGTCCTTCGTCATGTTTTCTTCTTAACAGAACTGAAACAATCTGTCTATTAATAATCAGTTTGGTTCCATCTTCTGAGATGTGAAGATAAACTGAGCATCTGCGATTTTATCTTTGGATTGTTTTTCAAACAAAACAAGCAATCTGACGAGGTTATGTTTGGATCTGGAAACTTGTCAGGGGTATTTTTGTTATCATAGATTGAATTTTTTTTGAGAAATCGACAGTTTATCAGGTTGAAATATTGTTGTTAAGTTGTTTTAAGTTTTGTTAACGGCGTGTTTAAAAATGCAACCTATAAGATTCAGTGTATTCGGTCTTTGGTCTTGTGTTCCTCCGATTCTTCAAATTCGTATCGGTTTCACGTCCATTTTGATCATAATTAGGCCCAAAACAAGTGACTCTTATCATATTGATCAGTCAAGTAATCATTGTTCTTTATAAAATGTAAGACAACTGTGCAATAATGCCTATCAAGTTTTCAAGAACCAAACCTGACTTCTTCAGATTGCATAAATCAGCCCAAAAGTATTTATTTGTACAATAATTTGGGAGAAGCAGCACATCTTTACATTTAGAGAATCTGGAAAACAATCTATAATCTGGATTTTTTTTTGCTCAATAAATGAGTTGTTCCTAATTACAGTCAAATTTCTGTTGATTTACTCCAACTGACGTGTTTGTTTATGGAAACCTTCTTTATGTGTTGTCCTTGAAAAGCCTGTGTTCAGTAAATATCCTGAACACCACCTAACACCTCCCTCTGGTGGTGTGAACGTGGGAACTATCTGGGTTTTGTCCGGGCATGTAGCTGTAGAGGTCAGCCCAATATGAACCTGCTGTTTCCGCAAACACACGACTAAATAAAACAAAAATAAAAAAAGATTAACGGTTACATGGCACGTTTATTTAATAGAAAATAAACTTTAAAAAGTGGATTAAGCCAATTTTGCTGAAATACGAAGCTCGAGAAGTTTATATTGAGACTATTTAACCGTAAAAAGGTCAAAGTACGTAAAAGTAAATGTTTTAACGTTTAACGGCTCTAAAATGGCGGAACGGTTTAAAAACCAGCATTCTAAAAGTTACCGGTTAGTTTCCTGTCAGTTAGTTCGCTCCCTGTCAGTTAGTTCGCTCTGAAACAGTTGTAAACTGAACCGGAAAATCACTAGAACTGTTATTTATCCGACTCTAACTTTATTTAAACGTTGTTTAAACAAGTAAGTAAGTCGTAAACTAGTTAAATTCAATTTTTACCATTCAAACCGTAACGTTAACTTACTCAACTGCAAAATCGACCAAAACACACTTTACACCTCTTGTCAACAGCTAAATCATGTATGTACAGTATTTTTAAAAACATAAAAACACGAGTACTTACGGTCCAAGCGATTATAAAGCTGGTAAAACGCACTAAATCATCCAAAACCGACTTCTGTCGAGTTCACGAATGACTAAACTGCTCAAGCGTCGCTCCTTTTTAAACTGTGTACTGGATGCGACGTCACCATCACTCGTCACGACGTCTTTTGCGTGATGACGTGCAAATGCAATATTAGCTGTTGATGCCAAGGAAGTTAATTTCTTTGCTCTATTTTGAAGTTTTTGTTGAGTTTTTCCGTTTAAAAATCAATACAGTGATTCAGATATCGATTAGAATTGTGATCACAGTAAAAGCAGAGTTCAACAGAGTGTAACATGTAATTGATTTGTCTGCTCTTTCCAATTAAACGAAAGTGAAACTGAAAAATATTGACAAAGCAACAAAAACAACAAAAGGAAAACAGGCAGTTTCAACTTGATTTATTTTAAAATGATGATTACAGCTGTACAGTCTGGTATGCTTCGTCATTATGCCTCAAATGTATGTACAAGATTTTATCTTCTTCACATAAACATTTCACATTCAGCACAAAGTAAACAGGGAGTTTTTTCTTTTCTTTGTGGTGACAGAAACTTCCAGAACAAAGTTAAACTTGTTTTGTTTTTACTTGTCGTGACGGAGCGCTTTGAAACGGAGCGGTTTGGCACTGAGCTGTGGCAGGAGATAAGAGGAAGTCTGAATTAAATAATAAAAAGACAAAGCTTACATTCTTAAAGATATTTGTCCAAGCACATTTAGTAATGAAATCATGGTAGAGCTCCTAAAAAATGTGTTAAAATGGCTTCAGTCTGAAGTCTTTAGAGAAACTGGGCACATTTAAAAAGAAATAATCTGTATTTTGATTTTGATTGAGCGGACCAATAATTCTTCCTTTTTACAACAGCTGTCTCCACAAACATCATGTGCAAACATGACGTAATCAACATGATTCACATGCCTGTGGCCCATGAATCATGCTGAACCTTCAGTCGCCGTGAAAGATTGAAAGGAACGTATTAAAAGATGTTAGATTCAAGTTTGAGTTGATGGATTTCATTAAGCATTGATTTAATTTAATGGGAAGTAAAAAAAAAAAAAGAAAACTGCGTGTATAGAAACGTCCGTCCATCGTAGTTATCAGGGATTTTCATCCTTAAAGGGGCGATTTGTAGTTCAGAATTTTAAAAGCAGTTATAATACGAACTCAGAAATATATATTTTGTCCATAACTGAATAAACAACATGTTCTCAGAGGAAAATAAGGTCCGAGAACACTGTTTGACGCTAGACAGGTGGCAGGGTCCGCCACATGTAAACAAAGTAAAACAGTGTGAAACTGTGCTGTCCTTTAAGGTCGGTTTGTTTATTCAGTTTATAACAGTTGTTTGTTTAGGCAGAAAAAACTACTTAGTGCTCCTTTAAGTGAGTCACTTCACATTAGCTTTGTGTGTATTGTTATTACGTACAAAGCTACGTGACGTTAGCCTGATGTTCAGAGGTTTCCACACTCGGTGCTTTGAGGAGCTGCCAAACGATTGAAGTCAAAATCATTGTTGTGTTTTTTTCTACATATATTTTGCTCCACATCACCTTTACACCACTTCCAGGCTCAACATTTGCGAAAAAAAGCTGTTTTGTTGGTAATTTAATGGTATTTTAGAGTTTTTAACTTCCTGGAAATATATTCAAAATGCTGATGAAACATCCTGCAATCGGTGTAAAGTGTCTGACTTTAGTTTGTGATGTTGCCATGGATGTATAAAAAGAAAAATGTCGCCATTTGGGTGAAATCAGGTGATGTTGTATGGAGAGAATATTCTCTGGTTTTCCCTCATTTGTTACTACCTGATTATGACGCGAATAACTCATGATCTCGAGAAAACACCTACAATTTATCACAGGAAAGCGGAAGAAATATGCGTATATGTGCGATCCATGACCGTTCAGGGCGTCCGTACTCATTTCATTTTGCACAATTCTGCGTTTTCAAGTTCCCAGCAGCAACAACTCCATCTCTGTAAACAGTTTGTTGTGATTTGAAACTTGAGGCCTTGTTTGGCGGATAGATACAAAGACTTAAGGTACGTTCAGACTGAAAGTTTTCTTTTTACCTCAGAAACAAATGATGAAATAGTCTCCACACAGTTACCTTTAGTAGCTGCTCTATAGCTTTTATTTAATGTTTCTGTTGCTACAATTTCTGTTTCCAAGCTAAAGAACGAGCTCTTTATCTCTTTCATTTGGTGGCCGATGTTGACGGGAACTCCTTTAAGTATTCGGACAAATCACAAATGGAAAACTCCCTGGTGGTAACTCAACCTAATCAGGAAGCTCCAGAGCTGCTGCTGTCTGGACTTTATGAGGTGAGCCAACCACAGGTATGTTTTCTTTAAAGGAAGTTCCCAGCGGTGACTCATCGAGCTTGTTTGACCTCACAGCCGCCTGATAAACATCTCAGTCTCGTGTCACATTCAGGGTTCTTTTACAGTAAAACGAGTGACAGTCTGACCTTTTAAAAGTGGAATTTTAAAACGATAAAGAAACAGCAAAAAACGTCAGGATACAGTGAACTCATGTTGCAGTACGCCAGCTCATCTAATGATTATAAGACTGTCAGAATATATAAAGTCTACGACTGAAACATCACGACAAGCGGCAAAAATATGACGCAGTTTGGATTTCTAAAGATAGATTTCACTGTTTGTACCGGCAGCAGAGTCTCAAACTGCAAGTGACCTCGTAATAAACTCTTATATAACGTTTACACACCCTGTAATGACCGCTGATAATGATTTACAGAGGCGAACTTTCCACTGTGCGATTACTTAAACTAATATCATACTGTAAGTACTTGATTAACATTCAAGGCATCGTTCCAAACCTCGTATCACCATTTTAAAAATCAAGACAATAGAAATTTAAACCAGAAAAAAGACATCATGATTCTAAATTGTGTTTTATTTGACTAAAAAGATCCAAATCTACGGTATTATATAATATATGGACGACTGAAACAGCCAAAATAAAAAATAAATAAAGAATAATAATAATAATTGGCTCAATATTGGTTCTTAAATATATAAAATATATAAAAACTTAAATTAAAAGTACATTTATTTATAAAAATGTGGCTTAAATTGATTTTTCTGTTTTAATTTGCTTCTGTATACATTAACCTGTAATTAATAATTATTGAATTAATCCCCATATTTATTTACTTTAATTTAATTTGACATTTTTTATTTTATTTATCCATCTTCAGTTATTTATTTAATTGTGCGTTCTTTTCCCTTTGCATTATGGAAGATAAAACAAATAAATATGTAAATTAATAATTAAATTACAAAGAAATACATTCATACATTAAATGGTAAAACAAATTATACAAATAGTGTCACACACGTCACATTTTACATATTAATTAATACCTAAATTCAATTATTGAGCCATTTATTTATTTTTTATTTTGGCAGTTTCAGTCCTCCATAATATTCACGTGACTTTCTGTATATTACTGTCAGTGTGACGGCAGGAAGAAGAGCTGCTTAAATATAACTTTAAAGGTTTGGTAACGTCGTCAAAGTGCAGAAAGTGAAAGTGAAATTTCATTATCAACTTCCTTCTTGCTGTTCAAACTGTCCAGATGGTCTTAACTCCACCCACCCGGGTGAAGCCACAGAACTGAATCATCACCTCGTATAAACCTGCTGACTATGAGGCAGACGTGCAGCAGCACATTAATCATATCATCAATATAATTTTGAACCAGGGTGACTAAAACTTCTCTCTGGTCTGGTGACAAGTGAAGTTAATGTTTGTGCAGGTACACGTTTGTCTCTGCAATCCCACAAACCAATAATTCCTTTGAGATTATTCATCATCCAGAGCCGTTGGATGGTTAAAGGTCATCACTGAGCCTTTCAGCCTGTTGCCACATATCTGACTTCTTATAGGTGTGGCGACGACTGACTGAAACATTTGGAGTCGATGTGCAAATGTTCCTGATCACAGGAGGAATAAAAACATTGTATGTGAACGCCGTGGAGCTTCTGTAGTCAGCTTAAAAACTGACTTCTTCATTATGTTAGGACACGCTTAGATAAATGTCATGTTAGTTTAAGAAACGGGAACTTCCCCGTGTAGTAACTCTGATTTCTCGAACGGTCTTTCAAGCGGGAAATAAGGTCAGAGGCGACATAAACAGCATCACATCTTCTTTTAACAAATCAATAAAATAAAACAAACAAACTTCAAGTAATTCCATCATCATCATCATCATCATCATCAGCAGAAAAATAAGAAGTACAAAAGCAGAAAAGAACCAAAAAAAATAAACATAACAACCGAAGAGAAAACTCAGGTAGAAATCATTTAAAACTAGAATAATTTAATAATTTAAACAACAATAATAATAATAATGCCAATCCTTTATGCCATGACCAGAAAATAATCCCAAGGGAGGTAAGAAAAATGCCATGCATAGCCAACGCTGATGAGAGACACGATTTAATACAAAGTTCCTACTCAATAAAAGAGTGATAAGAAGCGTGTGTGTCTGTGTGTGTGTGTGTCATTCAGAGCGGGCCGAGCTTAGAACCACAGTCACGTCATAGAAAATGTTCGGGCTGTTTTCATTTACACACATTGTTTCGTCTCCAGAAACGTCTCAGTGTCGGACGTCGACAGTCGTAGCCATCGTAGAAATCCTGCGACGTGGAGGGAAAATAAATACTTTGACGGGGAAAAATGAAATCTGAGGGGCAGCAGAGCATCACAGATGTTGTAAACACAAAAAACAAAGATTGTTAAATCATATAATTGTTCTGCTTTTATTCGCTTAGCAGCTACGCACATCCAAATATACGGTTTAAAGGTCCACCTGCACCTTTAATGCAAAAGTAGAACATGAAGGATTGAAACGCAGCTTATTATGACCTATATTTACATTTCTTGTCTGGGCAGCGACCTCTAGTGGTTGTAGTAATTATTACAGCTGCAACAGAGGACGTGAAGGGATATAACGTAAAGAGCGACAAGTCTGCCCTTAATGTCCCGTGTGAGAGTCAACAGTGAGTTATTTCAACTTACTAACACAAGAAATAATGTAATGTACATCATTTATTTACATAACGTCGATATGTCAGTTACTGAAGTTTGAGGTATCGTAGTTATTTAATCCGAAACCTCAATGTTTTCCTAAACTAAACCAAGCGGCTACTGTAAGACAAATGTCCGGTACGACTGCTGCAGCGGTCACGTTGTTATGGTAACGAGGATATATGTCTATTTTGGGTGTCGACCTATCGAGTCGTTTGGTACGAGGATGTGAAAACAGAACAAAGTTTGACTTTTAGATGGTGTAATTGCAGAGACTATGGGAAAATTAAAGCCATGTGTAGAACAAAAATATGCAATTAAAGTTGATTTATTATAACTGTACAAATGTTTTTCCCCTTTTTGAACAAAATATTTTACAACTTTTCCCCTCAAGGTTAAATATCCTTTTTCTGTCTTTGATTTTACGGCATTTGTGAGATAAATATGTTCAAAATTGTCTCTGTAGACAAGAAAAAAACAAACTTTTGTTAAAATGTTTTAGCTTTATCTTCTGGGGCTTTCAGCCACATCATGGAAGGCCATAAAATGTTGCTGAAAGCTCTCAAAGACTTCTAGTAAGTGCACCTCGATTCAGACATTTTGTCTCTCTGGAAGTTGAGATAAGTTGCTCTAAGTTAAAATAAAGTTTGCCTTGAGCAAGTTTTGATAGTAAAGAACAAATGGCAAAAACATGATGGAAACATCAAATGTAATACTGCAAGTGTATTTAACCTCCACGTTAAATATCCAGACGTCTACGATGGCTACATCTGAGAAATGTTCAAATGTCCCCACAGATAGTTGGGAAGCAATTTCCTACTTTATATATCAATTTAGTTTACAACAGGTTATATCAAAGAGACCTCACAGGGTTGTTTTAAAGTTCAATCCATCGACATACATGCACACAAAAGAAAGAAATCAAAACAAAAAAGAACAAGACAATCATAAACCCAACCAGCACTGAAGTAAAATTGCACATTCGATACTCCTCAGTGCTAAAATGGTCGACTATGTTAGAAACATTAATGTAATGTAAACGATTAATAGAGAAATGCAAAAAGACGTCATCTATTCATATTGCATTGAATATGGCTCAGATTCTTCTTTTTCCTCTTGGATAAATGCTGCGGACACACACACGCGCACACACACACGCGCGCACACACACACACACACACACCTGACCGTCTGTCGTTGTGTACGTGCTGAACAGAGAAAATGAAGCTTCATCTTTCTGTTGCAGCTGTACTGACTTCTCTCTTTTCAGGTTTGATATGG
>OMLP01025216.1:17359-33852 GCA_900302685.1 Spondyliosoma cantharus | reverse complement strand
CATCAAAGACTTGGACACAGACGTGTTTACACACTCGCATGTGCAGACACGCAAACAGACCATCGGATGATTTATATTTACTCGTGAGCGAAAAGATGAAATCGGGAAAAATCCTCCTGCGTGTACACGCGCACACACACACACACACACACCTGACCGTCTGTCGTTGTGTACGTGCTGAACAGAGAAAATGAAGCTTCATCTTTCTGTTGCAGCTGTACTGACTTCTCTCTTTTCAGGTTTGATATGGAACTGGGGGATTTTGTCACACACACACACACACACACACACACAAGCTGCATGTGAAAAGCCTTGTCGGGTCAGGAGTACCAGACGCACACTATCGCGGTGTGAAAAGTTTAAATATTTGTTTGTGTGACGGCTGCTGGAGAGTGAGACGTTCAAAGATTAACAGCTTTGTGATTATGCTTAAAACGGCTGTTTTTTGAATGTAGTTTGGTGTGTCCTCTATGATCGACTAGCTGCACTCGAGCGATCGATCAATAACTCTGCACGAGAACTAATGTGTTGCTTTTTGTTGATACTGGTGCTTTCTAAATAATGGGAAGTGGTTCAGCGCTTCAGTTTTATTTGATTAAATCTGAGAAGCAACATTTTATTTAGACCTGATTTAATATAACTAAGAGTGTTTTTAGCATTTCAATCCTGTGATTCTCGGGATTTAAGCAGCAAGTGATGATTGTTTTCATTATCGATTTATCTACCAGTTACTTCCTAAGTTCACATAAATGTATTTTCTTGTCCTTAACTCAAAGACATTTCATTTACAGTAATAAAATATTAAAATAGCAATATTTCAATTTGAGGAGCTGAGACCAATCATTTGGGGGATTTTTTTGTTTTAAAATACGAATAAATTGTAAAAATATTTGCCAAAAAGTTCTGTTTCAGTGATATAACTGAGCTATAACTGTCAGTGGTATCAAATTGTGGTTACTATGTCATCTTCTTACTGTTTGTCTTCATTTATTTTGTGATAAAAGTTAGACAATGTTCTGTAAATCATCTGTGACACTCTTTAATGTCATCATCACGCCTGTCTTGTCATTATTGTATTGCGAGTATTGTTTGTTTTCCACACCACATATATTTTAGTCCCAAATCTTCTGTAATGACTCTAAGGACAGTGCAACCAAAAATGAAACGTTTTGATCACATGTTTGATTAATTTCTATATCATATTGTAACATACCAGTATATAAATGTCCTTATTAATATCTTTCAAACATTTTTTAAGCCGTCTCACAGTCCTGTTATGAGACCTTTTCCACTAAGATGATAATAAAACTACACCTACGTTAATTTTTGCTATGAAAAACAAATTTACGTCCACATCATTAAGTAACATCAGCTGTCAACTCCTGCGACCAGCGACAAGTCCAACACACGGTGGAATGAAACAGTAAAAACAGGAAACTGATGATTGTAATGAAATAAAAAGTTTGGACCACACAGAGCAAAAAAATGTTTGGATATGAATAAAACCTAACAGGTTGTTTTAGAAGCCACTAAAACATTATTCATACTTATGTTTTTTTTTTTTTTTCAAAAAACACATTTTCATGCTGTTCAGACGTTTTACGATCAAAGTTAAGGGCAAATGTTCCCAATGTTCAGCTTGTGACACCTTAAAACAAATCGATATCCACTGAGAACAGCTGGAGCAAAGTGGGATTCTTTCTCGAGGCGTTTTTAAAGTCTGGAACCGGTGAAAATATCAAGAATTTCACAAGAAAAAGGCAAAATTTTGAGTCAGAAGAAACACAAATGATCTCATGAAGTATGTTTTTGTCTCTCTGATACCCTTCATTTTACAGAAATATACATTTTCTTGTAATTTATTTTGTTGATTTGAACTTTTGGCTGTTGCCTTTTGCTGTTTTTATTTGCACGTGAGAAACATTTTTGCTTTTGTTTTTATTTTGTCACTTCCTGCCTTCCGTACTTATCTATAACTAATCCAACAATTCCTGTGATTTATTTGTTACTAATTTTAGTCTGTAGCTGTTTTACGGGTGTAATTAATGTGAAAGTGTGAAGCATCTTGTTATTTTTGTCACTTCCTGCTTTCTGAACTAAAGTGAGATGGTTGAAAAGACATTTTTAAGCTCTGTTGATCCAACGATAGAAAATGAAACATCATGAATTCAAAGCAATCTGTTTCGGGGATTAATGTGAAAACCAACCGCTGTGAGGGATCAATAGAGAAACAGATATGACACTACGTCAGTGCAATGTCTTTGGCACACAGGTTTTATGGGGTAAACATAGAAGCCTTTAGTACGTCCATCAGTTCTGAAATGAAACTTTATGTTATATTGATTATTTTCAACACTTCTTACTGAGTAAATTCATTCTTAAAATGTGAATTGTGACCAAAATAAACAACATGGTTTTCATGAACTCACGACCCGCGACGGCTGCTCAAAGTGCACTTGCATCCTGAACCGTTAAAAGTCCTACAATCAATCACTCAGTCGATCAATCAGCACAACCAATAAATAGAATATGAATAAATAAATACAAATAAATAGTTGACCATTAAAATCTCCACTGCAGTGCTGCTGTGAGCCGAAGCAGTTCACTCCTCTGCTGCGTCTCGTTCATCTCTGCGGAGACGACGGAGTCCGATTACTGTTTTCTTTTTCTTTTTTTTTTTACACTTTTCTCTCTCAGATTCGTCTCCACTACGAGTGTGTGAGTCCAGAGAGGCAGAGCGAGTGTGTGTGAGTGTGTGTGTGAGCCTCAGACAGCCGTCTCCAAGTCTTCGTTGGTGGTGGAAGAAGGGTGTTTTTGGGTGCTCAGGTAGGTGGCGAGCTCAGAGTCTCCCTCCGCTTGGTCCGCTGGAGTCTTCCCCTGGTGGAGACACACAGATGTTAATGTCTGAGATGGGAAATTAAAATGAAAGAAAAGTGTAGCTGAAACTTAAAATGAAGTATTTGGTAAATAAATAGTGACTTATGCCATTTACAATATCCCTGAACTCAAGCTGACAAATTTAAATGTCTTGTTTTGTCGAAACACAAACACATTTAGTTTACCACACAGAAAACAAAGAAAGGCACAAACATCTTCACCTTTGAGAAGCTGAACCAGCACATTTCAACGCAATGATTCACCGATTATCAAAACTATTGCACATTAATTTCCTGTCGGGCAAGTCGTCGATTTCCGACCACAGTGATTGTTTCAGCAATAAATGTTACCTCAGATGGTGTCGTGAGAAAGTGTCAACAGAGTTAGATGATTGGAATTTAACTTCCAGAGGTCACAAGATGGTTGAGGAGAAAAAAAATTAAAATAACTCTTTGAATGGGGAACATATTTTACATTACGTTGTCTGATCCAGTGATATAATCTAATCTATTAAATCGTTCGGCTGTTTGTGAGAGTCAAAGAAAGCTGTTCACATCACAAGTGGAGAATGAGTTCAGGGCGGTACGAAGCACTTCAGACTTGAAAACAGACTTTTACAGCGATGACTCGACAAACAGACACTTTTCACAAGAATAGAAACTTCCATTATTCCTGTATTTAACGACAAATTCACAAGAAATCAAAGATGAGTCAGAGTTTACCGCAGCTGTTTCACAAAGATCACTAAGTTCCTCGTCATGCAGCATCTCTTAAAATTACACAAATTGCTAAGTGCATCTGAAGATATTGTGGTTACTACTACAGTGGTTAGTTGGATCAGAAAGTGAAACATGAGGTTACAGTAAACAACCTGGAAATCAGAAAGTGTTTAATCCACTATGACTGCTGCTGTGGCTTCTTTGTGATGTTTCATGGAAGACGTCGGTTGAGTAAGCAGTCCTCCAATGACAAAACCTCTCTTTTAATTCATTTTGGCACTCTCGGGATGTTGTGAGTTAAAAGTTCCAGTGCTTTTAAAGTATTAAAGAAACGTGGCTTGTGCTGTTTTCTGCTTTAACATTTCTTTACAGTGTTTTAAAAGTGTGCAAATGATCCCAGAACACACAAACAAAGTGTCAGAGACAGTCAGGCTCACCTAAAACTCTCAGAAAATTCCTGCAACCACCTGCAGCTCAGGTCGGGGCTTCCCCCAAATAAAACGGTAACACAAATGAAATCTGCTGACAACCTGATGATCCACTTGGAGAATGGAGGCCACACCCTGCTTTTCTCTGTAGATCATTTACATGTAAGGCTGATGCTCTGATATGACTCAGCAGGACTTACGGGAAACCTGTGTGTTTCTGTTGAATGTGCAGCGTGTGTTCACCTGGAAGTTGGTCTTGTCGAGCGACGCACCTGCCTCCACCAGCAGTCGACACACGGCATGCTGCTTCTCTGAAGCCGCTTTGTGCAACGCAGTGTCTCCTCTACACACAAACACACAGAAGTCCTGGTGATCAGATAAACTGTGGAGACGAGCGAAGAGTCACAAAATGTCCCCGACTTCAAATCTAAAGATTGCTGTTCCACCCGGCAGTTAAAGGAGGGTTTAGGTTTGTTGTTGGCACGTTATTAGAGCATGAGATATGATTCGACAATAATCTGATTTAATCTACAAGTATACATTAAACAAACACAGAGGTTCCTTTAGAACAAAAACAAATGAAAAGTACCCAACATACTTCTCTCTGTCTGTCAAATCCAGAAGCACTTTAGAGCCTGAAGAGGAACAAACAACAAACACAAAGAGGTTTGTTTCTATCATCAAAACACAATAGTGAGCAGAACCACAAACATCACCTTTGTCATTACACTTATTCTTCTTCCTTGTCAAGATTACCCACAATGCAGCTTGCAGATTCAGGTGTGCTCTGCTAGTAGTATGCTAGTGAAGTTGAGGTGCGGAGCGGGCGACAGACTTCAAGACCTTTTGTTCCTTCTATTTCTTTACAAATATCCGAACATACCCAACATAATCATGATAATCTCGACGCCTGTTTAATGTTCTTGTCTGTGTATTTGCCCATCATGTCTAATGGTTTTGTTTGTGTTGTTTTTGGACGTTTTTTTCACCCAAAAAAACAAAACAAATAAACCTTAACAACTGACTTAAGTGACATAACTCGAGGCAGTTCTTCAGATTTGAGCCTCAAAAAGCTTTATTCACCTTCTTAAATGCAGCACTGCTCCCCAAGACCTGGAAACTGACTTTGTTGGAATCGGTGGAGTTCTCCTTTAACTGTTAATGTTTGTTTACATGTTACCCGCAGCTATTCTCAGAACAGCTGTGGTGGTTGAAAAGGTCGACCAGCATTTGTTCAGACTCGTGTGTTTGTTTGATGTTTGAAAATGAAATCATAAATGAACATTAACGTTGTGTAATAGCTGGGTTTGTCTGCAGTCAGATCATTATGAAGGGTATTCCCCAAATGACAAAGTGTCTATTGTTGTGAAAACACGAGTTGCTTTAGATGTTTGATTACCGACTTCCTGTTTCCCATTAAAGAGAAATGATGCAACTTTTTGACCTCGCAACGATGGCTTCATATTCATGTTGATGGTACAGTGCCTGGCGTATGTAACCTCAGAGAGGGTAGGATCACACCAGCGTATCAAACTGCTTTATTCATCTTTACAGTTAGAACTTTAAACCTGTTAAAGTGACACATTTCTCTTGTTTTGCGCTGCAGATGTTGCGCCAATTTTGAAAGACAGCATACAACACATTCAGGAGGCTGTCAGAGACGTTTGTTTACAGTAATAAATATGACCAAAGACACATAAAGCACCTTTAAGGTAATCACACACACTGACACCTACATGCACATCGTGCACATTCTCACCCTGCTGCAGTATGTAGCTGACCAGCTCTGCGTGTCCGTTCTGAGCAGCTATATGTAACGCTGAACAACCTCCAGAGTTTCTGACCAACAGGCTGACGCCTCGACGCACACACTCCGTCAGCTGCAGACAGAAAACAGAGAACTGGAATCAGGATTAAAAGACGGCACACAGAGTCCTCACTTGTAGATTCAGGGTAAAAAAGAAATCTTTACAAAGCAGGATAACGTTGTGATGTGACGCTGTTTGTTCCAGGAATTTCTGTTAAGAGCATCTTAAACTTCTAAGATTGACCTTTATCAGGAGACAAGGCCGTCGATTGCAACATTTCTGTGTCATACAGCAGTTTGAGTGTCTAGAGATTGAAAAACCTGCCTTTATGCTGACTCATTTTTGGCTGAGCAGGTTTATAAATGTTTTGAAGATGAGGTTGAGTTTTGGTTGAAAAATCCCAGGAAAGCGCAGCAGATACAAACAGGTGAAACTGGTTTTTAGCTACACAGTCAAGGACAAACTGTGTGCGTCTGTCTGTCTGTCGGGGATTGAACTTTACCATAGAGAGATCTCCTGTACTGGCAGCTGTCAGCAGGGCTGTAAACACACAAACAGACGGAAATCATCGCATGAGATCACACGGCAGAACAAGGCGTCGGTTCACTGATTTCTGCAGACTTCTCACTTTTCACCGACCCTCCTTCTTTCTACAAATATCTGTGTTGAAATACAGCTGCTAGATATGATGACTAACTCCTAAAGAAGTTCAGGGGACTTTTCACCAACGTTATTTGTTATTTAACCAGAATTCTGCTGAGGTTGTTGAATGTACTTGTTTCAAGATGACAGAAGTGAGAAAATAGATAGTTTGTTTGTCACCCCGCAGGGTCGTTGCACTCGTTAAGGTTCGTCCGTGTTTTGTCCGGTCAAGTGAAGGACGAGGATAATTCCTCATAGCAGAATATTTTGATTGTCTCTTGAGAAAAGAAACTGCTCGCGATAGCACGTCAAGCAACTGAAATACCTGCCTCTACTTTTTCAGAATTAATACTCAACTCAAGCCTTTTGCAGGGAGAGTTTTTGTCACTTTTGTATCTGCAGCAACAAACAACAAACTTAAAATGAAACGTATGAAGTTACAAACAGGCAGAATAAGAAAATACAACGAGAGAAAATCAAATCCAAGCAGAAATGTTTTTTTTATCTCAGTGTGTTACTGTATATTTCAAGTGTTGTAGTGTTGTTTGCTGCTGCAGGTGTCAAAACTGAAAGTGGACAAACAGTAAGCATGTCTGGACAAGTCAGGATGAGGAACAGCTTCATTAAACCGGAGAGTCCCAGAAATCTCAGGGACTTATTTCTTGAGGCCACGCCGCCGCAGTAAACATCCTAAAACTTTTCCAGAACACGTCTCCAGAGACATTATTGTTCTAATCATCAGAGGGCTGAATGTGGTGATTTGTTAAACCGAAACCTGCTCGGATTATATTGAGGAAGCTGCTTCAAACTGTAGCTTTTGACTTTGCATAGCCAGACATCCTTCGACTGGATGATTTGTTACAGACATGATTAATATGAAGCTATGAATATGAGCTGCTGGCCTCGGGGTCATTCTCTTGCTTTTAGGCTTCACTTGCTGGTTTTAAAGTGATTAAACTACAGCCAGAAATCAGTTTTTATACATTTATGTGTGATAAGGTGTGTTTGTGTGTTGTACCTTGTTCCTCAGATGTCAAGGGAGTCCTGGAAAAATACATTGCAGAAGAAATTAAAATGTGATTGATAGTTCAGTAGTCCATCATTAACAAATGGTACATTTATAGTTAAATGAGCTTTAGTTAATATTTATGTCACTGCTAAGAAACAATTAAATGCCTTATAAACCATTTTTTACAGTCAGGTCTCCCTTGCAAAAGACGTATTTAACCTGTTTCTAAAAAAAAGTATGTTTGCCTCTATATGCTGACGTACCCAGCAGTAGGTTCCACCACCAGATCAGGCATCCCCGTAGATTGATTCACCGTAGGTCCCTCGTGGTCCAGGATAAACACCTCATCCTGACAGATTTCTGTCACAAAGTGGAGGTGCTCCTGCAAACACACAGACGAGAGGCATGTAAATATACGAGTAGACAAACACCTCAGTCACATCAAGTGTTATCTTAACCAAAACAAATATTTACCTGAGCCTTGTCGATGCGATAGAAGCGGTCAGCTGATGTGGCTGCAGAGCAGAGACGCACGTGTGAACAAGAAAACACTTTAATGTCGCTTGAACTTCATCGCCTAGACAACTTTGTATTATCTATTAATTTGTCACGTTTATTAAGTTAAACTAAAACTTGCTTGGAATAAAACATGAATGCTTTACGTGGCGGTGGTGCACATCAGCCTCTTGTGGGTGAAATTAGTGTCACAGAAATCTGGAAACGTCCTTTTATCTGACAACATGTGTCAGTGTTTCAAACACTCACAGTCCAAGAAGCTCCAGTTGGGAGACAGTCGACTGGTTGAACTGGTCCTGGGGACGCCTCTGCACTCGTCCTGAAGACAAAGAGACGCACACTGTGATCTTCATCATCCGTTCACTGAGCGATAAAACTGATCGTTATAAAAGTTTACATGGGGTTTGTTTGAAGAGAGGAGAAGCAAAAAGAGAGAAATCCAGACAGAGATTAAGTGTTTTTGTTTTGAGCAATCAACAATTAATAGCAAGACAAGAGACAATTAAGACAATGAGGCGGCGTGTAGCTTGGTTTAAATTAGTTTTAGACCGAATCAGTTTGTATTTCAAATGTTCAGAAACATTTTCTTTACTCAACATGGGTGTCAGTCTGTATTAGACCATATTTAGCTTGTTTTTACCGTTGAATTCCTCATTTTAAAGGGTTTAGTGTAACCAAAATGATATTTTTCTATCATTGCGAGAATAAAATTCTGGGAAAAAGTCTCATCATCATGACACGGATTGTATAAAGTCGGACTGAGGGATTTAAAAAATGGAGCAAGTAGCTTCTAAAGTCTCCAAAACTAATAATAACCCATCTTTTCTTGCAGTGAGACACCCAAAAGTCATATACCTGGTAGTGCACTCTGTGGCCAGTAGATGGCGTCTGGTGTAAGTCCTAGCAAGCACAGCAGACAGGTTTCAAGGTTAACAAACAGCCAAAGCATTTACATCAAAAACTTGCACGGATGTTAGCTCGGTTAGCAAAGGTTTCCCACGTGAGACACACAGCTCTGCATTCCAACTGGTGCTGGTTTGCATATCCATCTATAAATAACTGGTGGAGAGGTGACGCTGCAAGCATCATGAAATAATGATGACGAGGAAGAACCAGAAGAGGGGAGAGAGGCAGAAGAGCATTAAAGTAATGGTGAAGGTAAAGGTGGAAACTTGCCTCTTGTAACCTGTCGATATAGAGTCGGCATGTCTCAAGGTCGCAGTCGCCCCTCACCACCACGATGCCCACTGGGATGGCTGCAAGACACAAACAGGTGGAGAGGGAACTTATTGTGAGTGACCACTTTCACAAACAGGCAGTGATGTGATCCGTTATTCATACAAAAATATGGGTTATTGACCGCATCTTATGATACAAGAACGGTAGTTTCATCAGAGGACAGTGGACAGACGCAGATGTTGTGCACTGGATCAAAACCACTTGTTTGCCAAAAGCAAGAAAAGAAAAAAACAAATAGTGACCATGGCCATTGATGGAGAGAAGTCTTCAGGAAGCCAACAGCAGAAACATCAGCTTTTTCTCCCTGTTTTTCTTCTTCTACTTCTACTTCTTCTCATGTGAGTTAAATGTTCACTACTACTTTTTGAAAAAGGCAAACCACTACAAGAGAGTGGAAAACTTTGGCGAAAGCTTTTCTAAGGCGATGCTTCTAAATGCACATAGACAGATCAATAGATCAATTGAAACACTTTCAAGATTTTGTGATTTAGAGAAAACCGAGCCTTACAGATGTCTCGTAGTCGTTCTTTGTCGTACTGCAGTCGGTCGTACTCCTGCAGGCTGATCCGATTCACCCGGAGACGCAGGCGATCTGGAACTGCGTGAGGGCTGGAAGAAGAACCACACACACACACACACACACAAGTGCATGTACGTGCACACACACACACACAGTTCAGACATTCCCCAACATACAACAATAAGGACAGGTATATACATACATGCACGCACAGACACGCATAGACACGCAAGTCACAAACTAAATCTGAGCTTTTGCAACACAAAGACTCTTCCAGTTTTGTAATTCAGCTCATTTTTAAAACTCTAACTGATAACTGGAAGTTTGCAAAGACTACTAAAAGCAATAAAATCTCCCTGTGGTAGCAGAGATAAACAAAGATAAAAGATTATGCAGCCCTCCTGCGACATGACCCTGATTCTAACTTTGAGTTTGAGGTGGGCAAACACATTTTAAAGTGAATGTTTTTGTGGGCATTGCCTTCAGCGTGAATTAAAGAATACTGACGTCAGAAACACGGTGGGCGATAAGAATAAAGTATAATGAGTAAACACTGTTGGCAAAATTACCCATCTTCCCATCCTCAAAAGCTCAAAACCTTACCTGCAAAGGAACGCAACGGGCGTAACGTGCACACAATTTAAATTGTTTTGGTTTTCTCACTCAGAGCTGAAGCAAAATTACAAAAAAAAAAAGAACAGCTTTTCTGGGGGAGGGGATGGACATCAAGTGAGAGCAAAGGAATGGTGCAGGTCTACTCAGAGCACAGCTCAGGGTAAAGTTAAAGGTAAAAGGACTACAGCAGGAAAAACATCAAGACGAGGCAGAAGCACAATTAGAAGTTGAAGGCTTCAGCATGCTGCCATACAGTCTTTCTCTCTGTCAGTCTCTCTCTTAGTCCACATATATAGTATAACTTAACACACACAACAGAAACATTCAACACGATACCACGCAACTTGGGTTCGACCAACACAAGTTTTTAAAGGCAACACTGGCACAAATTTGTCTTGAACTCCCAGAATCACATTGAATTCTGCTCTGATCTGAAGCCGTTTACCGACGGGAGGAGAGCTCAGAGATTACTTTTGAACTTTTAGGGATTAGAAGCGGATTTATCGTCATTCAATTTATCAACCTGAATGCAGCGGTGATCCGCAGAGGTCGGGTGTAATGTCGACTGCTGACTGGACTTCATGAACAAAACGTTATAGAGAGAAGAGAGGAAAAGAAGAGAGAACCAGACTCTCTGGTGAGTGCTGAGTGCAGTCATTGACTTGAATGCAATCACACAGACATTAGTTTACAATTTATGTACAGTAATCTGGCTGTTTGTGGTAAATAAACATAAATTATCCTGCGGCGAAGCTCAATTTGCTGACGTGACGCTTGTTAATGTTTTATTTCACGTCACAAACTCTTAGCAAAAAGTTGCAAACAGCTACCATTTTGTCAAAACTTCACAAATCTCTTGCAAAAACTAAACACTGAGTTGTCCAAATTGTGTGTATCAGGAAAAAAACTAAAAAGCAATGTGAAGATGGGGGGACTTTCATCACTATAAATGCCTTTTATGTACACCAAGTGTTGGTTTCTGTCATTCATCATAAACACCGACTGGTTTCAATGTCGTCAAATCAATTATTGATCGAACCCGAGACGAAACATGACACAACGACACCAATGATCATCTACTCACACAGACACATACAGACATACATACAGTGACATACTGAGGGCTGAGGTACTTACACAGAGAAGGAGTCTGGGGGAGCAGAGAGGCGGCGCAGATCAGCTGCACACACCTTCTGAATACTACCGCCGCACACACCCAAACACACACACGGAAGAGAGGAGGAGTGTATGGCGGAGGTGGAGGAGATGAGAGGAGTGTAGTGGAGAGGAAGAAAGAAAAGAGCGATTGTAGAAGGGGAGATAAGGAAAGGAGATAAAAGAGAAGAGGAGGCAGAGAAAAGGAGGAGGGGCAATAAGGAAAAGTCAAAAGATGAGAAGGAAAGGAGGAGACAAGGAGAGAAGAGGAGAGAAAAGAGGACCAAGGGAGAGGAGAGAGACAAGAAAAAGGAGGAAAAGGAGGAATGAGAGGAAAAAAGATAAAGAGGAGGCAAGGAGAGGAAAAGGGAAACGATTAGGAAGAGGCAAGGAGAGGGAAAGAGACAAGGGAAGGAGAGGAGAAAGATGGAGAAGGAGAGGATAAGGAAACAGGAGGGGAGAGGGGGAGGAGACAAGGGAAAGGGGGTGAGATAACAAGGAGAGAGGAGAGGAGAAATAGAGGAAAGGAATCAAGAGGAGAGAGGAGAGGAGAGGAAACATTAGGGGTAAAAGATTAAAGATAAGGAGGAGACAAGGAGAGGACTCAAGGAAAAGGGGCAAAGAAAACAAGGTCAGAAGAAAGATGGAGAAGGAGATGAGATAATGAACAGAGGAGGAGAAAAGGAAAGGAAACCAGGAGAGGAGAGAAAGGAAAGGTAAGGGGGCCGTGGTGAGGAGGAGTGAAGGAGGATGAAAAGGGAAAGGAAAAAGAGGAATTGAAACGAACCAGAGGAGAGGACGGAAACAAAGGACGGGGAGAAGGAAATGAAAATAATAAATAATCAAAAAGATTCCAGGCATGTTTTTGGCAGAAAGAAGAGGAGGTGACAGGAGGAGGGACAGACGGAGAGAAGCCCAGAGGTAAGTAGACAAACATTGATAGCACAGTAGCAGAGCAGTACATCAAGCCGAAACACTAGTTACTGCAGCTACAGCGAGTACGTCAGTACTACTCTTCTCTATTTAACTCACATGCAAACATTTACTGTTGCCTGATAACTTTAACACACAGTTAAATATCACATATATACACAGAGATATACATGAAGAGTTATTAGTGCTACAAAGACGGAGGTGGTGGAGGGTTAGTAGCCACAGAATGTCAGATGTAAACTGTTTTATCTCTGAAAGGAATCAATAAACGTCTCATCGCCTTCTTCTTCTCATTCTTCTTCTTCGTCTTCTCTCTGGTGAACCACGCAGTATTACATGTCAGCGTGTCACTGGAGAGATGCCTCCCCGGTGCGCTTGTTTGGATTAATATGAGTGGACAACACAGATATCTCGACATTGATTGTGGTTTTTGGCGAGCTGAAGAGAGATGTGGGACATTGAGAGGAGTGAATGTCAGCTCCCACTAAACAGATTGTATGACTCACTCACAGTGCAACCCGGGCTTTTACAACACTGCTGGCCTAGTTCCTCTGTCTGTGCTTGTGTGTGTGTGTGTGTGTGTGTGTGTGTGTGTGACTCACTCGTTGAGCAGGGGCACAGAGGTGCGCCTCTTGCTCTTCTGGACCATGTTGGCCTGGTTACGTAGGGAGATGCGGAGAGTGGAGGGAGCGAGTCGACAAGGCTCACCGTCCACCTACGTACGCAAAGAGACACAAGGATCAAAATAGATACACTGATAATTAAACAAAACATATAATATCGCAGTTGTTGGTGTTAGCTGACAGGCAGGATGAGGCAATGATGATTCAATATCAGTGTCAGCACCTAAATAAATACTTTTTGGGTTCCATAGTTTCAGGAATAATCAGCAAGTTTGAAAACATTTTTTCAGATAAATAAATAGTAAAAACATGATCAAGAGAGATAAATAAAGCCTGAGGTGAAGCAGACGGAAACATTAAAGCTATATGAATGGAATGAATGGCAGATTTAGGGGTTACCTTTGAAGAGAAATGTCTATTTAATGTTTTATTGTTCATCATACGAAAATGTAAAGGTTCCCTTAGGAGCTTTAGACCGCTAACTGTGCCGTGGAGATGTTTCTCATCAATGCCGAGTACAAGACAAAAGACTCTGCAATGTGCAAGCAAGTCAAAGAAGAAGAAGACTAAAGGTAAATAGAGATCTAAACAATGCTTGATTCACTTTATATACCAGAATACGACAGGGAAAGTTTGAAGGCTGAACTTTCTATCAAAACATCTGTTGAGTTCCTTTATTTGATGATTAGGAAAGCGTTTTGTTTTAGTAGCATATTTGATTTTGTAGAACGTGAAACAGGATGTATGTTTAAGAAGTCATGCTCTTAGGGGCTGGTAGGCGTAGTTTGTGTGCTCACCTGAACAGGTACGGTCTTGAAGGTAGTAAGAACGACTTCTCTGCACTGGTGCAACCTCTCTCCGTGTCCGCCGACCTGTAGCGCCGCCTGGTGGACAAAAGGGAGACTTACAACAACAGGAGGCACAGTAAGATCACATTAAAACATTAACAGCCTGCTCCTTTAGTGTTGGCTTCTGTTGACCATTTTTGTGACTTCCTGTAGGATCGGTCTCTGCTTCCTATCTCTGATGGAGTGGAGATACTCGACCATCTAATATTCTGTTAAAAGTCAAATACCAATTCTCTCACCAGCGAGGCCATGGTGAAGCCGATAACCTCGATGCAGCCGTCGTCGTGGCGCTGAGGTTCAAAGTCGCGGTGGTCACCTGTGTTTCCCCACGGCATGGTGCCAGCACAGTACCTGCACACACATAGACACACGTCAAAAAATGTAAATATAAATAATAGCATCGAGCTCACTAAAACAACTTGATGCACGGCTCGGATGCTTTCCATCCAGAATAATTTTCCCCTAGTGTGTGACGATATTTCCCTGACTACAATAAGGGAACATGTTTTCATTAGTTTGATGTCTAACCAGAGAAATATTCTAACTCCAGGGCGGTGTGGGAGGATTTTGACTCAGTCCTGTCAGAGTCTGAAAGAGAAAGAGACCTCATGTCCCTGCCTTTAGGACTAACCAGACTAAATTTATTTCATTAGTTGGGGATTCACCAGAGAATTGTGCTGTCTCATCTATTTATTAACACATTCTCAAAGGCTTTTTCACACGAACAGGAAACGCTGATTAATTAGAGTGAGGTAGATTTTTTAGTCATGAACAGGATCCCACTGAAAGATGTTAACTATTGACACAAAATGTCACAATACACTAAATTCTGGTGTTTTTGTTGTTGTTTACAAAGAAACAAATTCATTAAAATTAAAACTGTTTTAAACTCATTCAGCCCTTCATTGTACTTTGTTTTAAAGAGCACAAATTCGAACTTACAAACGTATTAAATAATCCTCTTTTAAATGAAAAAAATCCTTTTACTTTGGGACAAGTTCCAACTTCAAAATCCTTTTTGGTTTATATAACTACCTACTTAATGATAAGAGTTTTTCTGAACTTGCATGAAGATGGCGGCACAATATTGAGTGCAAAACAGATAAACATGGACCATTCCAATCTGTGGATGCCATGATTTGCAGTCAACAAAGTAAATATCGGCCGATGCTGATGGCCCATATTTCAATGCATCCCTACACGTTATAATAAGTTTGTCTAGTAAAAAGAGTCCCTTCCTAAACTGTGCTTCAAGTGTCTTGATGTATGCAATTGATTTGTATCCTGTAAGATTCTCATTGATTCTTAAGGTTCTTGATTGGTCTTTATAATCTCTTCTGTTTTTAATTTCAGACTCTTTCGCCATCGACAACACTGCAAGAAAACGAATGTGACACGAGCCACAGTGCAACCAAACTCTACACAGTATCATGGACTGTGTGCATCCACCTACCTGGGAATGTTTAGAAACACAATGCACTGAAACTTCAGCTCCTGGATCTTAGGAGTCAAATCGGTACCGTCGCACTGAGAAAGACAGACACAGAGACACAGACAGCTGAAATTATAACATGTATAACACAACATATGTTCAATTCTTTTGACTTGACTGTACAAAACAACTGGTTTTCACTCTCAGATCAAGCTTCACTTTCCAGTTCTCAGTTTCATTCTCAGTTTCAGTGTTCTCACTCTGGCCTAGTTCCTCCGCCTGTGATTGATCCAGGTCAAAGGTGAGACCGGATCACTCAGGGACGTGTTGCAGTAATGAGGCATGTTGAAACCTGAGGTGTGATGTGTCAGTCTCATTCTGTTTGGCGTGGAAATAATAATTTAAAATAAAATAAAAATTTATGTGCAGCAAAATAACCTTTTTACCTAAATGTCTATAACCTATAAGTTTGATTATTTTCTATATTTTTCTTACTATGAATGCCTTAAATAGGGTATGAACCAATAAACTACTGAGATCTTTTAATATATTTTTTTACAATAACAGAAATATAGAAAATCACCAGCCTTATCCTTCAACATTAGCCTCAGATTTTGGTATATGTTTTGCAAATGTGGGCATTTCTTTTTTTTTTTTACTATTTTCTGACATGAATCGATAAAGAAATCTGCAGAATCGATATAAAAATGTCAGAGTGCTCTTCTAATCCTAGTACAGAGGTCAGCGGTCAGCGGCAGTGTAGTGTCTCTGAAAAGGATTCAATATCTGGCTGAAGGACACTTGAGCATGGCGGGTGTTCAAAGAGCAGTTGAAGGACGGTGTGTGTAATCACCAGGCCGACCTGCTGCCCAGACATGTCGACATGGAAAACGATACAGAGAGAGAGAGAGTGTGTTAACACTCACCACCACTCTGACGTGCTTGGACAAATCCCTGGAGCTTCGCTGGAGGAAATCTGAGAACGCAGCCTGCAAACACGCAAGCATGTTCACACACACACACACATAAACAGAGAGAAGAAGCCAATCAAACAGAATTACAGTTCATTACATTTCCTCCATTAAAAAGAGATGCTTCCTCTCCGTCTCACACCCATCTTCTCTCACAC
>OMLP01025216.1:0-17339 GCA_900302685.1 Spondyliosoma cantharus | reverse complement strand
ACAGAGAGAGAGAGAGTGTGTTAACACTCACCACCACTCTGACGTGCTTGGACAAATCCCTGGAGCTTCGCTGGAGGAAATCTGAGAACGCAGCCTGCAAACACGCAAGCATGTTCACACACACACACACACACACACACACACACACACACACACACACACACACATAAACAGAGAGAAGAAGCCAATCAAACAGAATTACAGTTCATTACATTTCCTCCATTAAAAAGAGATGCTTCCTCTCCGTCTCACACCCATCTTCTCTCACACGTCTCTCATCTGCGGCTTCTAAAAAGTTAGATTTTAACATTTCCTAAGCTTGAAGTCTGAGTGCAAAATCATGGTGCAGAATAAAACATGAAAATTAATTATTTAAAACCATGACATCCAAATGTTAACAACAGCGCACAGGTTGCAAACTGCACCTCTGAGACTCTTCATTATTTATCTAAAAGGATTAGTAAATGCAGTTAAATTTGGCAATACATGGTGGAGAGATAACACCACTTTCAACTGCATTAATGACAGTAATTACTGAAAATAAGAAGAAATAAGACCCTTCACACATTCTGCTTTATCCTAACAACCTCCCTCTCACAGTTCATGGTTTGGTCTGTTTTTCCTCAATCTGACCATATACTCCTGTCTTTCCCCTAATTCCCCTCCTTCATTCCAATCTTTATTTTCCTCTCTGCTATCGTTCTTGTAAAAAGCTTGTGTCTGTGTGTCTTATTAAATATTCCCTTTTATTAAGGCATACACAGAGGTTTTATCATATGTGTCTGACATGTTTTTTTTGTGATTCAACTCTCGATTTAGGGGTCACAATTCGATTCAAATTATGTTTCGCAGCACAGACGGCATTAATATTGCTAGGCTACCCCTCAAAGAATTCCAGAATAGTTGAATACATGCATGTGCACTCAAGTTTCCTGAACATTGGACCAGGATTGCCTTCCAAACTGTTTGCAATATCACAAATCATGCTCACAGGGTCGCCTCTTCTAGGTCCAATTTGTTAGATGGTTGATTATTGATTCTCATTCCCAACTCGTCATATTCTGACATGACCTCACTAACCCAAAGTGTCAGTATTTGACGAGTTGGGAATGAGAATCGATAGTCAACCATCTAACAGATTGGACCTTTACGATTACATTTCCAAAGAGCACAGAGAAAATGTACACTTTCAACAGAGGAATGTGAAAACAGCCTTCTAGAGTCAAACTGCACATGCATTATTCTACACTACAGGAAGAGGAAGAAAAAATACATTTCTGTTTGGAGGGGAACTTAAAGACAGACAGAGAGAGCAGCAGGAAACCAGAGAAAGTTTCAGTGTGCATGAGGCAATACTTCAAGAGGGACACTCACTCCTGCATAGAACATCTTGTTGCGGAAGCGACTGTTAAACTTCTCTGGGTTGGCCTCTGGAAAGACAAAATCGGAGAGGTAGAGAGAGAGAATACATTAAATGTGTTGCAAGGCTGCTGGAATTAAGAGTGAAAACAAAACACAGAGGTGTGGAGGAAGATCTGAGTGTAATCTGACTCATCTGCGCGCGCACGAATGCTTGCATGTATCTGAATGTGTTCTTTTTAATATTTCATTTCTGCTCATCTTTCTCTGAAGTGGGGCGCATTAACAGGAAACAGGACGCCTTAATGGAATATAACTAGAGTTGATGCGGGGTGAAACGTGAAAGAAAGACATTAAAATAGATTCCACCGACCTCTCGACTCGTGGAACTCCAGGGTGACGTGAGCGTCGAAGCCCAGGCTGAAGTAGTTGTTGAACACATTTAGAGGCAGCTGAGGACGCAGGAAAAAAATTGTCAAGTGAGTGTTTTTGCATAAATTTTACACAATTTATTCACATAGACAGCTCATATCCATACTGCCCAGCACATGAATCTTAATCATATCATTATGCCCATCCAGCTAGTGTTGCTCATGTCCTTTCTTTCACACAGATTTTGTGCATCGATTTTATATTTCTTCCAGATCAACACACTGATTCTTTAAAGATAAATTTGTGTGATTAGAAAGGTTGCTTTCAGTCATTTTAAGTGTTCACATGTGCACAGAAATGTCAAATATTGCGGCACATGTAAGCAGCAAAACTAAAAACTGTAGTTGTAAACTTAACAGGACAGAGGAAACTCTCCAGAGGAAACAGAATTAAACGTTTACCTTTTGAGATAAATTTTTTTTTAAACGGCTCTGATGGAGCTCAGGATTTATCAGAACATAACTGGGATATTCATGTAATCAATGATGTTAAGCTGCTGCCGCTGGGGGGATTGCTGTCATATTTACCCTGTACATACAGAAAAATGCACACAATCACATTAACTGCCAAACCAGAGTCACAATGACCTTCTGTGTTCCCTCCTCTGGCTGTGAAGCACTTTTCTCTACGAGGAGGTTCCACCTGTCCAGCTGCACCACCGAACCGTCCTCCACGTGACATAAAACCTTGGACACTGGTTCGTCTGTGTAACCCTGCAGAGAAAGGAATAGTCACAAACACAGAGTGAGTTGTTAAAGTTGTTTCTTCATCTAAATTGTCAAAATCTGGTAAGTAAAATATTCAGTCGTGACTTTGGAAATAAATTCTTCCTGGCAGTTCCTGTATGTAAACTCCAAACTCGTTATTGACTCACCTCTCGCAAGATTCAAGAGTAAGACTTTTTCTTAAGCAAGACTTTGTTTTCCTGGTTGCAAAATAGATTCTGGCATTTAACAAAAAACTCTATCTTCGACTGAACAGTTTCCAAATGTCATCAGACAGTTAAATTAACAAACTCAGAGGCAAAAACAAGCACTTTGAATGGAGGTTATTTTGACAATTACAGCAGCCCCACTTCATGACACTGCAGCTCTGCTTTGGCTTCCCCGTGAGACGAGCTACTTGACCAATGACAAAACTTTTGGTGAGTATGATTTATATACACACCAAATCATGTAAATATAGGGTGCAGGTTTAAAAAAAAAACCCAATTACTTTAAGAAATGTTTTGTTAATCTATCTACATTCAGAATTGTGTTGGATCAATATGTTTTGTGTATTCATCGATTTGATAAAAATACATCTGTCCATTTCCTTTTTTTTACTTGCATACCTTTTTGCTTAGGTTGTACAAATTTAAGGGATGTGCCAGATTTGAGGATACTCCAAGAAACAACATCATAACAGGCAATGAAAATCTAAGTATGCACCGGTGGACCATCTCCATTGCAGAGTTCAAAGGTTAAATAAGTAATTTAGGGATGATTAAAGAGACCAGTAAAGGGTAGAGTGGAAGAAAAGAAGGAGAAAACAAAAAACAGGGAATGTATGGATGGAAAAAGGAAGAAGCAAAGCAGAGAGACTCAGATGGATGGAGGGAAAAATGGTGTGGAGAGAAGAGAGAGGCTGAGGAAGGGACGATGTCGACTCAAGCTAATTTATGGCCTCTATCACTCTTTCTATCTGTCAAACTGTCAAGGCCTCTCTTTCCATCCTTTATCTCCTTGCTAACAAGAACACACACACATGTAGACAGAGAAGAAGAAGAAGAAGAAGAAGAAGAAGAAGAAGAAGAAGAAGAAGAAGAAGAAGAAGAAGAAGAAGGGTGGAATGGTCAGTGAGAGCTTGTAATGATTTCCTTTTAACAAGTGATCATCACATAAATGCACACACACTCACTCATACAGTAAATAACTGGATTTTACAGGCAACAAACACACACAGAACTCCTCCCTTTCTCTTTCCATCAGTCCATTACTTCCTCCTCTTCCCTCCCATCACATTAGTCATTCGAGCCAGGTCTCTCTAATGGACAATATTCTGTCTTTCATTCAGTCTCTCCATCCTCTGTCGTCTGCTTTTAATTTTCTGTCTCCCTCTGGACAGGGTCAGGAAATCAGTGTACCAAGGACTGCACTGAGTCACACACACTCACAAGGACACAACAATCTGATGATAGTAGCGCTCATCAGCAGGGCCTCCTCTGAGGCACACACACACACACACACACACACACACACACACACACACACACACACAGCAGGGCTCACACTCGGACACACAGCAAGTTGCAGGGTCATTCACACTCACACAGAGGGAAAGGCGGGGCGGAGGCAGCGGTTAGTAACACAACTGAGTGTTAAAGTGAGAGGAAGGAGAACATTAAGTAAAGAGGAGAGGAAAGGAGAGGATAGGAAAGGAAATGAGACAAGAAGTGAGTAAAGGAAAGGAAAGGAAAGGAAAGCAGTGGGAAACTAAGCCAGTGACATGAAGAAGGACAGACAGAAAAGGAAAGGAAAAAAGAAGAGATAAAGGAAACGAGTGAGGGGGAGAAGAAAAGGAAAATAAGGTGAAAGAAGGAGACAAGAAGGAGCAACAGAGACAAATTGGATAAAGAAACTCTGCAGTCACAAACAGATGAAATAGAGGACAGAAAGGACACACTAATTACACTAATTACACACATGGTAGATATGAATTCTCACTCAGCCTTATCCTTGTTCAAAGATCTATCTCTCTCTGCATCAGGACTGTTTCAGCTTTGTACTCCTGCAATCCTGAGATGCCAAAGTCATTCAAGTGTCCTTGGCTGCAGTGCAGACACAGACTGTAGCACGCACCACATTCAGTCGCTGTAAAAGTGCATCATTACACTAAAAAGTTCCACAAAACTTCATGACAGTGTTTCCATCACGGTGCAGCTCGAGACAACATACCGCGCCGATTATGAGATAATATCCCAAATACGTAATGAATGAGAAAAAGTTGCAGTGTAGAGTAAAACAGATGAAATAACATTTGAGGTTTTGACTCAGACTTTTGACTCATACCCAGAGATATCTGAAGTATTATGATCGTTACAAGCCCACATAACGGGTCTAAAGAAAAGCCTAATGGAGGAATGTGGGTGCTTGTAAAGGTCGCTCCTTCTGTGTTAAGGTGCAGTTATGCAATGAGTGTGAGAGTGTGTTTGTGTTTGTCGAGGGGCAGATTCTTGATGCTTCAGCACTTCACCTTATTTTAGCACAAACTGAAGGAGCCCATAGAGGCTTCCTACAGATGGATAACGTTCACTTTTATACAAGTATCTTTTATAAGCAGCCTTGCCGCAGCACCTCGCTCGTTTTATGTGGACACATGCGTACATTAGGGAGGAGCAGGTTCAATTATATTATCAGTGTCATCCAAATGTTAATGAAGCACATGTTTCCACTCTCCCTATCATTCACTTTTAAGTTTATACAGTGAATTTTTTTAAATCAAGAGTTGCTTGGTTACACATTCAGCAGCTATAGTGCAGCATTATAAGCCACTTATTTTATCTCTTTTAGCTGTCTTGTTGTCATTAGTTGCTAAATTCCAGTGTTTCCCACACATAGACTTTACTTGAGCGGGCCAGCCAAGTATATTTAGCGACCCATTTTAGCATTCACCTTTAATTTCCTTTGATTTAAACTTTCGGGAGGACAACGCCATCCAACAAGTGATTGGTTGTTGTCATAGAAAGATTAAAAAATAATAATAAAGAAACTATCATCCTACAGTGATTGTCTGAATGGACACGTGAAAAAAAACCCAAAAAAAACCCCACATATTTTCAGTGAACAGGATACGCAGCCTATCAGTATGGTGTGTCTGAAAACTGTCGACAAAAATTCCTTGACTACACAACATTACGTTACACTCCATTGTGTTTTTGTTCATTCATTCGGCTTACGTTTTAACCACTGCATTGTGACGTTGGGTTGCGATTCTCCAAAGGGGCTTCTGTTTTTACTGATTTGTAGCAGGCAATTTCTTTTTTTGGTCCACGGTGCCGCAGCCCAAACAGACTACGCTCACAATGAATGGAGGACTGAGGTTTTCACCGCAACGCCTGATTTAGTCTGAATGAAACAGATAAAGCAGCCTGACTTGTTTCTACAAAGCTTCTATTTCTTGCTCTTTCAGCTACACTTTTGTGGTTTGTCTGTATGAAGAAAGAGAGAATGTTACAGTGCACCAACAGAGAAAGGACACAGGATAAGACTAATTAACTAATTATGACTGTGTCATGTTTAGTTGATCTGTTGTGGCATTGGAGAGGTCAGGAAATGGCAAAATGTCATGGTTTAGAGGATGAGTTACACAGGAAGAACACTGTCGTAGACTTCCTGGAATGTGGTGGTTTTTCTATGTAGCTCCCAAGAGGTGTCGTAGAAGTAACCACAGGATTTATTTTAACTTCATACCCATATATGCCCATAATTTCCTTTATGCATTCACTTTTTAGATATCAATTTCCATGTTGTTATTCTATTTCTATTTGCTTAATATCATTTTCTCTGCAGAGATTTTCACACCTGAATCAAGTGGATAAATGACCTGAACTCAAAGTCATCACAGAGATAAAAGAGATACTTTGGAATGAATAACGTCAGGGAGGGGGAACCTCTACGTCCTGCCGCTCTCAGAAGTCAAGGTTAGGAACTCACCCCGCCCCAGTTGAGCGTCCTGGCGAGGTCATTTCCTGTTCCCAGAGGAAGAACAGCGACCGGAGGCTGGGGATTCATCTGCAGCTCGTCCAGAGTGGACAGGATCCACCCCACCTACACAGGGACATGCACAGAAACTATAAGCTTCAAAAATTTAGCACAGAATAGAAGCAGATTGTTACAGAATAGAGTCTTACTGTGCCATCGCCTCCGCAGGCGAGGATCCTCAGATTTGGCACTTTCCGATACAACTCCAGTCTGACGATTCACAAAGTGCACAAAGCAGAACAGTTGTAGAATAAAAGAGGCTTCTGCGGCACAAAGCGGAGCTGATTGGTGCTGAGTGGGTGTAATTGGTCCAAGTTTCATGAAAATGGCTCGACCCACAATGACTCAAGCTTAAGTGAGAAAATACAGCATTTTCTCCCCGCATTGGATTGTGGCATCACTGTGATTTTAAATGACTGAAGTAGAGAATTCTAACTAAACTGGCGACAGAGAACACTGTTTCACAATAAGTACATCCTTTACATATTCATGAATTAGCACAAATGTCAGTCAGTCCTTTCAGAATGTCACGTTGACAGTAACCCAATGTGTTAAAGGGTACTTACGCCTCTCTTAGACCTCCCTGTGACAGGTCAAAGACTTGTCGAGGGTTCAAGATCCACATGAACATCTGTAACACCTTTGCACCCTACAGAGACACACAGAAAGAAACACGGAAGAAGGGTTTTCTTAATATAACTTCATTTGAAAAACCTACACCTGGAACTAAAAGGTGTCCCTGAAACTAGAGAAAGCCACTTGATAAACCACACTAGAACTGCATTGTTTATTTCTGGGACAGGTTCTATAATTGGAGCTGCTACCAAAAGTCTCAGCATGATGTCATAATAATGAAGTTTTTCTTATCTGATGAAACTAATCCTGTATCAAACTGACGTCTTCTTCATTAAATGTTCTGCACATCATAATAACTCTTGAAGGCTACTGGCTCAAACGGTGAATAAAATCATCATTTATTAAAGTCTGATACCATCAGGAAGCGACAACATGTTGATATTCTTCAGCAAAAATGATCTGAGCTAATTGTGATTAAAGGTAATTTAGAGACAGACATTTTTTAGAATAGTTTGGGTGCTAGATAACCATATGTAAGATCTCTTGAGTCCTATGAAACAGTACAGAGTGAGTATAGATTACATCACGCGCTCAAATGATAGATAGAAGTATATTATTTTAAAGTTTTCTGACCTGGTTGCCTCCACTCTTTGGATTGACAAAAACCAAGATGGGCTTCATGAGAGGTGAGGGGAGAGGCTTCAGCATGAACGGACGCCATTTAGACTCCTGAAGACAGAAATTATTGAGATATATGTACATATATGTACATGTATAGTGATATGTAAAACACAATTAAAAGATTAGTAAATTAATCAGTTAGTTCATGGACATAAATGTAATGCTAGCGCTGCTGAATACGAGACTTTGAGCTCAACCGCTTCGGTAGTTATCAACAGTGAAAAGTCGAAGCTTCGTTCGGAGGCAGCTCTGGGAAAAACTCATGGAGGACACAGCCAGATATTTCTACATTTTCAGCTGAGATGAACGACACAGTGCTGCTACGTATCTTTCGGTTCTAGCAAAAGCAATAGCTTTTAAGAGTCCTGCTATTCTACAGCAGGTCAAGACTCTGCTGTCCACTTTCATCTGAAGGAGAAAAATCATTCCTTTGAAGACAGCAATGTTAACATCAAGGCCACAGAAGACAGGTGGTTAGAAAGAGGAGTACGGCCATCTTTGAACAGAGGAAGTGGACTACGACATTACGTATCGCCCACCTACAATGCAGAACTGAGTTCCCTTCTCAGACAGCTTAACAACCATTCATACCTGCGCTCACCTAGCCCTTGCAACCCACAAGTGACCCAGACGACTCTGAAAGTCAGAGCTCACACGTGTCTTTAACAACTCTGTAAGGACACTCCCACACAGGGTTTAAAACCCTGCGACTCCCCTCCAGTTAGTTAGAACTGAAGAAGCCTCTTGGATGAGAGGTGGAGCGTCTGCAAGAAACTGAAACTCGTCCAGTTGCCTATGATACAGCACTTAGAATTCTACAATATTGTTGCTTGAATTATTTGTTATTGAGTAAAAAGACATCTTCCAAAAGGTCCGGTGGGACTTATGCATGTTCGGTTAAACGAGGTCTCTTTAACCAGCATGAATTTTATGTGACCTCATAACAGCTATTTTGCAGTTTGCCTTTTTTGATAGCCTACACTTAGCAATAAAACACTGCAAAAGACACACAGTTTCTATCTTGTGTTTGAAAAGGAACAAATCAAATATATAAATCTGAACCTTTTACATAATACACAGCAACATCCTCTGTCACAGTTTTACTTACATCCAGTCCCTTCTTGCTTGTCCTTCGTTTGAAAGATGTCCGCTTTTTTCTCCTGGCAGAGTTCTTAAGTGAGCTCTAGGGTACAAACACACACACACACGCACACACACACACACACACACACACACACACACACACACACACACACGCACACACACGCACGCCTCCTTTTAGAGTTTTAAATTTAGATCCAACACAGTCGTTTCTCATTACTGTCACAGAATGACAGCTTTATCAAACAGTGGACTGACTGGTGAGGGACGCCTGTGATGGGAGTGTGTGTGTGTCCGTATGTGTGTGTGTGTGTGTGTACACCTGTGGTTTCCTGACTTTGATGATCCAGGAGGGTGGTACTATGACTCCAGCGTGGGCCCCCAGTGAACACGGCTCCTCAATCTGGTGCAGCATGAAACACGTCACCTTATTGTGGAACTGCAACAGAGACACACCTTGTTTATTAAAAAGACACATCAGTTTATATGTTCCCTCTTGGCCACCTTAGACGTAGACATAATATCTGTTTCCATTTGTAAGCAGACGATTCATAAATCTATGGAAGCTGTGACCCCACAAACAACATCACAACACTGTAAACCTGCTGAACTGCCTTCATGACAGCCACAACTACTGGATTAAACTATTGTAATTCCTTGCTCTCTGGAATCAGTAAAATATCCCTCTCTCACCTCCAGCTCATCCAAAACTCTGCTGCCAGGATTTGACTTGACCCTTGCTTCCTTACACAGGCTACCTGTTGCTTTAAGAATTGGTTTTATGTGTTTATTGATTTCATATAAAGCCCTGAGAGGCCACACTCCAAGTTATTTAACAGCTACATCCCTTCTCGCTCCCTCAGAACCTCAGCTGCATCATTCCTTGTTGTTCCAAAGTCTTGATTAATATATAAAGGTGATAGAGCTTTTGCAGTCAGGGATCCTAGATGTTTAATTGACCTTTAAATCAATTTTCAAAACCCGATTTTTTAAAATAGCTTTTCTGCGATTTGTATTTGCTTTGTGACATTCTGTTTTACTCTCTCTGTGATTTCTGTGTTTAGTTGTTATGTCTTCAAGCTTGTTTTATACACTCCGTGTTTTATTGCGATGGATTTCCACTCAACTTGGATGGAGGAAGAGACCCCATAAAGTTTTGGTGCTGATCCAGATAAAGGGACGGATCCAGATATTGATTCTCGCTTTCTTTAACATTGTGAGACGGGAAGTTTTTCCACATTTTCTCCAGTTTCTCAGGGACTAACACATGGTTCTTGGCAAAAAAAATCAGGTGTATTTAGGTGGCTGCTTTCTATGAGTGAGTACAATTATGACACAGGGCTATTGATTTTGATATTGAGGCTTGATTGAATAAAAGGTTGTTGGGCTTTGGCGGAGGTATGCGCTCTACTGAGTGCCATTCTAGTTCGGTTCTGTAAAGCACTTGTGTAAGTGTGTTTTAAAAGGTGTTGTATAAATAAAGTTTACTATTATGATTATTTACATCTGAGCCACAGCTGTCCAAACTTTTTGCTCTTTAGGGTCATTTCACCATGATGACAAAAAAATAATCTTCCCCAACTATATGTTCACTTTCCAGGGAGCAATAATAACACAAATAATAATCAAAGACAATAACATACTGAAATACAGAAACTGATCGTCTCCCACTGCTGGGAACTTGGATTTAAAACAATATTTCTTTAGCGAAGCTTGCATGAGATTGTTGCTCATATCTTTTATGCCTCAAGTCATTTATTTCTAGTAAAATGTCCTGGTCAGTGTTGTATTAAATTTAATTTCATAAAATGTATGTACATCTTTGCTTTACTCTATAGAGATTAATACAGAGGATTAATTACTTACAGCCTGTTTACACCAGGAACAACTGATGGCGATGATTTCTTTACTGTGGAAGAACTTCTGCTGAAAACTCTGCAGAAATAGACAGAAATATATTGAAGTAAGTCTGTCTGAATAGTCATAATTGTGAATGTGTGTGTGTGTGTGTGTGTGTGTGTGCTTGTGTGTGTGTGTTACCTTTCCACATTGTCTACATTTGCCCTCCTGTCTTCGCCTGTGAACCCAGTGATGTCTCAGTATGTTCTGCTGTAAAAGAGAAAAACCAAACACGTTCACGTTCACAGGATTCCTAAAAATAAGCGAAGTAATCCTCTTTTCTCACATGTATACGGTTGTACACATATAATACACAACCTCACACACACAAACGTACATCTCTGAGGCACCGCGATCCTCCCTCTCTGAAGGTTGGCTTGCATCGGAAGTTAATCTAGAGAGAAAAAAACAAACAAACAAAAACAAATAACAAACCAAGAATGTTGGCACAAAATAACCAAGTAATGTCAGTTTCGTTCCAAAAAATATTAGTGCCAGTGACGCATATAAACACATGAAGAATTACAGTAACAGTCATCTGCACTACTGCAGTAATACTAAAGAGTATTCACAGAGAAAAAGTGCTGCGTGTCTACACTTAATAAAAGGTGCACAATATAGATCTTAATATCTAGATATCTTGGACAACAGTAAAAGTCAAGATTAGCAGGTATGTACGTTTTGTATATAACATGGAAAATAACTTTCTTTGCTTTCCTTGTGGCAGCTACAAACACATTAAGCTCCCTTGCAAGGATGTTTATCCACTCCTGGATACTTTTCCTTGCCGCGTGTCTGTGTGTGTCATACCTTTTCTAGTTGCTCTATGCAGCCGGTGTGAACAATGATCTTACAGGCAGCACATTTCTTCCTGGGGGCCGACTTCTTAAAGAAGAAAACAGACACACAGCACAGACGGCGGTGAGAAACACACAACAAAAACAAAAGCAGTGCAAGAATGAACACTGATGATGTGCTAAGCTGGTTACACGCATATAAAAGCACACAGAAGCACAAAGATGTGTTCAAGGTGCCCAAACATTTCACTTCTCTCCAGGTTCAATTTAAAAAAAAGCTTCAGCAGCTTTTTATCAACAGCATTAACAGAACAATGACACTCTGAAAAGAGACACCATGACATTTTATTGTTTCAGTTATTCTTCTACACCACTCTTCACTCAAAATGATGAAAAAGGAGAATAATGTTGGTTAGATTAACTGGTTAACACTGTGAGAAAGTAATAAATGTGCATTTGTAAATAGAAAACCTCAGAAGCTATTGATTTGGCTCAGCAATAACCCCGGTCATTTGTCACACAGTGGCAAACAGTCAAGAAGCCAAAGTGCTGTTTGCCTTCAATAAATAACATTGCTCTGCTGCCCTCACTCTAACAAGACATAAACTACAGGTAATGACAGCTGATAATGGAGTGGTCAATAAGTCCACTCTTGAATGTCACAGAGAGCAACACTCACGGCACAGCGCTACTCTCATACAGAAAAAGAGACCTTCTCACTGGCTCTGAATGTTCTCACGGCGAGAAAGTCTCACACAAAATGTTCTTTTATCAAGAAAAAGAAGGAAGCAAGATGTTCTTTTCCAAGATGCTCTGATAAAATGTTGGGGACTATTGGGTCCTTGACAAGTAAACTGTAACAGTATCAATAGAGGAACTTTTATCAGTGGCCATGGTTATATTTGCAAGTTGATAAATGTATTCAGACTGCTTTGCTTAGTTTTAGAAACCAAAACTACTTGATGGGAGGGAATTACTTTTCATGCCTAAACCTAACCAAGTAGTTTTGAAGCCCAAGCCTAACCAAACCAACAAACAGTCCAAAAGTTAAAATGAAGTCAGTGTGTGGAGCCCTTCATGTCCAAACGTGCCCTAAAGGTGTAGATAGAGCACCATAGTTGAAGCTTAAGGTCACTGGTTAGGGTGTTGTATTTGACAAGTTGGAAGTGAGAACCTGTTGCACGTTTCAGATATCTGCGAGCTATTAACAGCTCCACCAAAGAAAAGAGACACATCCCCTCCAAACATTTGAGATGGTTTCCTTCAAATACATGTTTGAGGCTGAAAAAAGGTCAAATATGCAATATTTCACAACAAAAACAGTCCAAAGTCCAAAGAATTTAATAAAAGAGTAGCCAGGTAGATTTTCTACAGCATGGTGGAGTTTAAAGCCTTCCAGCATCTTTCAGACTTTTCCTAGAAGACTGAGACTAAATCAGCCATATCTAGCCAAGCACAGATAGGAATGTGCTTGTTCATGTCAACCATGACTTCTCGAAGCAATCTGAGATTCCACTGAGGTCAGGCTGTCCTTTTCAGTAGCAAACATTCACACAGCACTGATCTAATATTTTTCTAATTAAATCTATGACAAAGTCTTTATAGCAGCATTCTCACCTTGCTCTGGTTCACGCACTGCAATTATATGTCATCAGTACATTTTTTTTTTAAATGTCATTATATCATTGTAAGTATTAAAGGTTAGATCTCAGGTCTTCATTCAAAGGGCTGTTGTTCGTTTTAAAAAGGTGAAGTGTTCGTAATACCTATAATTTAATACACCTCTGTGTACTTGTAGTTGAAAGTTGACTTTCTCTCTGGTGCTTTGTAGACACGGTTCATCTGAGCGGGAGTGTGGCATCCTGTTTAAAATAACGCTAAATTACAAGACTGCATTTAGGATACAAAACGCTCCATTTCCAGACTCCTGGAACCACCTGCTCTGTGCACGGACTATGAGCGACCATTATTTGACCCATGAATCATGATGGGGAGATGAGAGGAGAAGACTGAATTGCATGTGGCTTTTGAACATTTTAAAATAACACATGATTGATATGTGCTGAAAGGTATATCCTCCATGAAGAAGGCCGTTTGTACTATTACGTGTGGGTCTCTTTCTTATCCATCTTTAAATGAGTTACTGTCATGTAGAGCTGCACTAAAATCAGTTTTCTAAAGAACGGGAACACAGGAGTGGTCAGTGCGTACACTACTCACTGCGGTCTTCAGCAGGCAGGCGTCCTCTCCGAGATAACAGAGCTCTCCCGAACAGCTCGTCTCCATCCACAGGTGATCGCCATTCACTGCGTTCTCCTGCAGAGACGCGGACAGAGAGAGAGAGGGGGAAATAATGACATAATAATAACTCACATTATCCTCCGTGCGTCTCTCGCTCAAGATTATTTCCAGTCACATTAAACTGCAACCATATGCACATAAATACGCCGTAGTGAAAGCGGTCAGCGAGTGTGTCAAGCACATAATTGCCGCCGCTGAGTGGGTGTGTAATTTCACAGCGCATGTTAATCAAAATGCTACAGGAGTGACAGATTCAAGTGGAAACACACGTGAATGGTTGCATACATGTAGAGGGATAATATTAGGTTCATTAAATAGCTTTCAGAGGGTTTTTGTGTGCGTATATGTCGCTGTGGTTCAGGGAATAATGCATGGATCTCGATAATTGGCTGGTATTTATGAGTGAGTACAATGTGATGCCAATATAGTTTATTTAAGTATTTGGTAGATTCATTTTGGAGCGAGGAACCTAAGAATTTCACTATCCATGATACTTACAGTATATTTACCATACTATACTATACCATGTATTATTATACAAAAACAACATATCTATTTGACCTGACTTACAATGTCAGAGACACAATATTCTGGGTTGTATTTTTTGTTTCTTGTGTTTATCCATTTATTTATTTTTCATGACAAATGTGCACAAACAATCACAGCAAAAGAATAAAATCTATAGATAAGATAGATACGATGGCTCTAAGGGAAGTAGAAACATTTAAAAAAATGTGTTCTTAATTCTGCTTCTATTCTGTCATTTTGCCAAAACCTTTAAGTGGCCCCTTAGTGAATACGACAAACACTACCTGACTCATCAGCACTTAAAAGGAGGCCATAAAGCCATAGTAAATCAACCCCTGAGTGTATATTAATGAGAGCTTAAGCACGATGATTATATATGAGCGTGTATATGTGTGCGTGTGTGTGTGTGTGTCCTGCAGAGAGCTAAAGGCCAGCGATGACGTGGTGGAAGTGTCCCTGCAGACAGAGCCAGAGGGGAATCTCAGATGTGAGCCGGCAACAGTTTGTCTACTTACAACTTCCAATTAATAATACAGCAGGTTTTATTGAGTATACATTATGGATGTGTGATTCACTCAGTGCTTTATTATACAGTAAGATTATTAGAGATTATTCGTTGATCAAGATCACTGGAGACGTTGAATCTCCCGGACCGACAATCTGGTTGATTTTTAACTCGATTAAACAAGAATCAGACTTCAGTGACTTTAAAGTACTTTGGATGCTGTTTTCGTGCCCAAGCAGCCTTGTTTGTTTTCTTTTCAGAGCTCCAAATTCTGAGTAAAATCCTCCCTCTGTCGTTCTTTTCTTGTTGAATAAGATAAAAATAGATGCATGCCTGTCTTCCGCAGGACCCATTGTAAACAAGGTGAAGTTGGCAGCAGTTATTTCTGCTAATCCTGTTCTAGAAACACAGACTATGATCACAAATTCAGCTCTAAGGATCTTAAGATTGTTTCTTTGATCACTGCAGACCAAAGAAATGCTGAATCTGCAGTGGATCTACTGAATACTGATTTTGTGATTTTCCAAGTATTTTGCGTTATTTTACAAGAAAACCTGGTTTCAAGTCATTTACAAACTACTTTAAAGAAATGATGTTAGTTCTCGTATTATATGGAGTCATGGAAGTGCCATAAAATAAAAAAACTAATCTGTAAAAGAATAAGGAAAAAAATGTATAAAGATAAATTAATGTAAATAAATGTAATAAATAACATATCCTTTTATTTTTCCCAAAACAAATGGGAAAGGCAAACGCAAAAGGCAAAAGAATAAGAAAAAATAAAATAATTAAATATTTAAACATTCAGATATTCTTTCATTTATTTCTCTTAATGGTTTCACATTTATTTTCTCTTCCTTCTCTACATTTTTTTATAAGGCACTGCTATGACTTCCGGAGTAAAACATTTCAGATTATTAAAAGACTAAACAGTCACTAATTACACATTTTCTAACCTTTTCATTGATTTTGACCTTTTTCTGTCAAAATGTGGATTTTACAAAATGTATCTCTCCTGTGTGAATGTTGAAGGGTTTAATTTTTGTCATCACAAATTGCTTAATTTAAAAGCTTTGAAGTGCCACAGCTGAAATTGACAAACATGAATTTTTGCATGTCTCTGTGAAGCATCCTTATAAAGCTGTTATTTTTGTATTCACACGGATTTAAAAGGAAATAACGATGCCAACTAACATTTTTGTTTCCCTTTTTTGGCATTGCTGTCTAAATTGAAGTGTTTTTTCATGACATTTTGCCAAGCGATTTTTAAGGGAAAGTGTTTTAAAATGGCTCTTTAGTTTTGTGCACAGTTATGTAAATGAAATCCATTAACTTCTGCTAAACAAACCCAGAAAAACTCAAATCGCATAAAAGGCCTGACACATAAAAAGTTTAATTTGCGCGTTCAGTTATAAGGAGACATTTTCTGATAATGTTAAAAAATCCAAAAGAAAATTGCTGCCTTTCATTTCCACATGAACATATGTCGTCTGAAAGCAGTCTGCTCACAAATCTGTCAGCATGAAAATCCAAATGTCATTCAGTGACTCAGCCAGACAGAATAAGGACAAGACACACTGGGACAAACGTGTTTTTATGCAGTGTTTGAACCTGTAGATGCATGAAGTACATTTTGAATTTAACTCCATTTACGAGTATAAAGGCCAAAAGCAAATATTACGCAGCAAAAAAGAGACTTTTGGAACAAGATAGATTTTTCCAAGCTTTCACACCGCGAATGAAAGCATCTAACTCATGACAATTGTAGACCTGTTGCGTGTTAATGTTTGTCATCAACCTGTATTGTAACACAAAGGACACAAGATTGTAAAGACGGTGTGACAAAAGTGACTCGGGCTCCATTGCTCCCTGCAGAGACAGATGTATGTGGGACTTACAAACCGGAGACTGAAGCTGTTACGTCTGTCTTTACTGTCTTCAAATCCACCAGACTGCTTTGGCAAAAACTGTAATTTTAGATCGTGCTGGTCTTTGCAAATTTGCATATTGGAGCATACTATTGGAAATTTACATTTGCTGCAAGTGTGAATCGCTCTGATGCAACATATTCCGAGCAAATATTTTGCATATTCGTGTTGTTTATTCGTCACGTCCCCTGTGTGTAAAGCCTTTAAGTCTGCATGTGTTAAATCTAGCAAAACATATAAGGCCGGGTGCTACTAAGTGCTGTATCGTAGGCAACTGGACTTTTCTTGAAGACTTTTCACCTCCCATCCAAGAGGCTTCTTCAGTTCTAGGTGTGGTTATGTATCGATATTATATCGTTAGCATGAAGTGTTGTCTTTTCCTGGTTTCCATGGCTACATTACAGCAAATCAATGTCATTTTCTGAACCTGCCAGACGGTTCTAGCTGTTCTAGCATTTGTCTTGGTCATGGTCAAAAATGTGTTTTGTTC
>OMLP01025215.1:4756-21306 GCA_900302685.1 Spondyliosoma cantharus | reverse complement strand
GGGGGGGGGGGGGGGGAGACGCCCATACCAATCAACACCATTGCTGTGGCCTTCATCAAAATACAGCCAAGTTGTCATCAATCAATTTCATTTTCTCCTCCCAGTGAAGTAACTCAGAGGCAGTGCCAGTGCACTGCAGAAATAAACATCACAAACATCAGCCACAAACAAGCTCAAAAGAGATTCTTCAGAGGGTCTTTTCAAGTCAAATGGGTGGATGAGGAAAATGAGTCTCTAACGGAGGAGGAAGGGGGGAGACGGTTCTCTGAACAAGTGGCACTAAAACTCTATTTACATGTGCAAGCATTTACTTTTCCTCTCTGATGCGCTCGTCTGGCTCTACACAGTTTAGAGAACGTATGTAATAGCAATTTTGTGTTTGCATTGTCGAATTGGCTCGCATTTCCAAATCGCCAGTATATTTGAAAGTGCGTGGATCAGCTAAATTACATATTTGGGAAATTCACTTACAGCAGCTTTAAGTCTGAGAAAATAACCCCTGTAAAAAAAAAAAAAAAAAAAAAATAGCAAAAATGTTGCCTTTGACATGTGGCTTCTTTCATGTAAATCCTGTTAAGTTTATCACAACTGCCATTATTCCTGCATGTCCTCGTGTAGTTTTCTTAATTATATCCGCAGTGCTGTATAGATTTTAGTCCTCCTGCTTCTCTTTAATGTACCTACACTCACGCTGGCGTAACAAATTGGTTTCTGTCCCGGTATGAATGTTGCAGCGCATTATATTTTCTTCAACCGCAGAACAGACAGAAGATTTGAGGGATTTCATTTCTCTGAAGAAATTTCACTTGTGAAGTTACGCCTTCAGTGAAAATATTCCAAGTCGAAGACAGACAAACTCCAAAACATTTTAATCATGGCTATAATTGATAGGGAGGACCGTCTCTGCGAATTAATGAATCCAAAAGGGGCCCTTTGATGTGAGCGGGACTGTGACATTCAGATTTGTGCCTGAGTGAGTCTGAACCAGATAGCTTCTCAGAAATAGCTGACTTTGGCATTGGCCGGCCATCATCCATCACCTTTGATATCAGACTGCAGACAGGTAGATTGATACCCGGGATACAGATTCCAGAGAGAGCCAACACAGGACGCATGCCTGAAGTTCAGGTCAGCTAGTTTTAATTAAATCTAAATATACGCATAATGATTGTCAGTTCTGATCAGAGGCGAAATGACAGTGGTTTTGACCGAACAAACTTAACTTAAATCTCTAAAACTGCAATTTGTTAAACGTTCTCTCGATGACAGCATTTCCATTCACAGCGTCATCTAAACTCATAAACTCGGTTTGCTTCATCAAAACCTGCAGTTGGTATCTTTTGCAACACTAACGGGTTAGTGCATGGCTGTCAGTGTGCAGCACTTTCAAATGACCCTGAAAATGTTTTTTAAAGTCAATACATGCAGTAAAGTACACTAAATATCCCAAATGGGCAATAATGAGCCGTAATAATTACGGTAAACAACCATAGCACTTATGGGTGATTTAATGTCTCAACAACAATAACCCTGAAAAAGTCAAGCACCCAATTTCACAAAACTATTATAATTCTTTTTTTTTTCCTTTTTATTGTTCAAACAGTGTGAATAAGAAAATATCACCAAGAAACTCAAGGTGACCATTTAAGCTTTCTCTCATTTCCAAGAGGCCATTTCTTTGGCCTTGCTCTGGTTTCATACAAGCGCAACATGAACAGTTACATGACAGACGCAGTAAGAATGACTTGACATCATTTTAAGATCACACCCTCTTGTAATCTGTAATTCTGAAACACAAGCCGTGCGAAAAAATACATGCATTTTTAACAAAAACGCAGATTTAGTAAAAGTCTAAAACTGGTGAACTTCAGTGTTCCGTTCAAACGTAGAAATGTACAACAAAAAAATTTCAACCCTGTGGCAGTTCTGGCATAAGATGGCATAAGAGAAGACCCTATGCCTGTCTGTGCAAGTGAGCGGATCCATGCCAAATGGTTTTACAGCAGTCTACAACACCTTTCATCTCTCCCGAAAAGAAAACTGACCCTGCAGTTGTTGGAGCTCACCAGACTCCATACTTAATGGAACGGGGAGTGAGGAAAAGGCCTACTGTATTGTTTTTTGTCACCGCAGAGTGATGCCTCCGTGTTGAACCACTGCGCCGCTTTAATGGCCCGGAATAGCACGAGGCCCAGCTTCATAAGCTAACAGGCAGCTGGCCTAGTCACCTGTGACAGCCGCCGCCTGGCACCGCTGTGTCTTGTCGAGACTGCTTGGCCTCGCAGGCCTTGCGGATGCCACGTGTCGACGTGGGGATTCACATTTTGGTGACGAAGGGTCAGAGGCACGGACGAGCTAAGCCTGTGAGCTCCCCAAGAACTTTCCAGCCACCGCCTTTTAATATCAACCAATAAATAGTTAATGCATTCAAACAGAACTATTCTTCACCGAGATAGCTTGGATTTCTTTCTGTCAGGCGATATAATGATGCCAGATGGAATGGAAAGCGAGTTTTGCCATTATCTCACTATCCCCATATGATAAAATTAGCAGTTGGTCCAAACAAATGTAATTTGCAGCGGTTGCTCGCTGCACTTGATCTCTTTAATAAGGTTAAGGGAGCGAACTCAAGGATTACTCCTGATGCAGCTAAAGACAGATGGTAAGAGGACATGACCTCAATAACTGCTGAAAGCTGAGGGTGTTCTGACTGCAAAAGAGATCATCTAACCCTGGAGAGAATTCTGCAGCCAGCGGAGAAATAAACACCACTTAATTGACTAAGAAAAGACAACATACTGTCGCTCTGTGCCTACACTATGCACAATCATTTCATCAACAGGTTATGCCACAGAGAGATTTTGCCAGACTACTGGAGCAGGTTAGAGCAAATCCAGTTTGCACACATTGCTCTTAAGGGGGACTTACATCATTGGCTGGATGAGGCTTCATGGTTTTGGACACGGTGAACCTCAAGGCGGAGTGCATTTTGGCACATTTAAGAGAGCTTGGCAGCATGGTGTACTGTATAGCCTTCGGGGAGAATCACATGCTCCAGACAACATGGGCTTGAATGTGTACTAAGATAGACCTCTGTTCCCTTATTGGTGGAGATTTATGTTCAAAGTCAGCCAAGTGGGAGTGAAAGGTGACCTTCACACACTCGGAGCCTCCAACAAAATACAGTCATCTTGAACGCTAACAGCACTGTTAGCATGCTCATTGGCCAAGTCAGGCTGTGAGGAGCATATTTTAGTTCTCTCAAAGATGATTTTCATCTTGTTTCGGCTGGAAAGGGGCACTTTATTCTCCCCGAGATAAATCATTCATCCAGTGATTGACCTCTTTGCGGGGCGGTGATTCTAAAGGGATCCTGACCTGTCAAAGCTGATTTGTTTCAAATGTCAACAGGGCCACAGAGGCGCCCCGACCTCAACTCTCAGTGATGAGCGAAGTTAGCTAGGAAGAGAGCGAGATTTACCACCAGAGATGGAATTTAGCAGTTCGGCATAAACTCAATTTATCATCAGCGCATTATCCTGCCCTCTTCTGAAAGAGGAAGAAGGGAAAGAACTGCAGCAGTCCTCGATTAACGACCCGTCCCAAGTGCATCCAAAAGGCACTAAAACATTTTTCCGTCTGCATGCTTTTCTCACAAACATGGAGTAATAAAACATCCCTTCTTATATTCTCAGAAATGTGTATTTTGAAGGAATTGCATAGCCACAAATTAATTTTCTTTCAAATTGCTGCAAGACTGCGCTAAAGTCTGGCGTACGTTTTCTCGAGCGTATTTAGATCTTTTTCTTTATTTTTTCCCTAATACACCTGTGGTCTTCTCCTCTGACGCCCTAAACATCTCATTGACCTGGTAAAGATCCACTGTAGAAAAGAAAAACAGTAGTCATTCAAGGTTCAGCTGAGGCAGACACACAACACGCTGGACTTTAGAGTTAGATGAAAGCCCTGCGAGCAGACCTGATAGATACACTCATTCATCCATGAAACCCACCGCACTTCGTCAAACTGTCAAATTACGCACGAGCAGAAAAAAAATCCATCCTAAGCCGTGGAGAAAAAAAAAGACAGAATGATCTTTTGCTATGAAGTCCGTTTTTTTTAAAACATGTGAAGAATGAGAATTGTCAGCGCAACGTGTGGTAAATCATTTTGTCAATTTCTCAAGATCTATATTCTGGTGTATTTGGTACACCATCAGTGAAACTGCACAAACAGTAACAGCCTCAGAGATCAAGCAGTAATAAATAAGAAGTGAAGGCTGTTACCGGCAGCAGCGGGGGGTTTTTCTCCACAACCCTGGATTGATGTTTTTATTCCACCCTTTGTATTAAACTCTAATGCACCAATTCTAATTAAATTTTTGTGTAAAAGGTTTTTGATATATTTCCACATAATACTAATGTGAAGATGAGCTTGTTTCCGTGTCAAAAGGTTTTCTTTTCTTTTTTTTCTTACCCATGTAATTGAGTTAAAATTAATAAGTAGATTTCACTTTGTGGGCTTAGAGAGGAGAAGAGACAAAGAGTACACGCCTAAGATGTCTGTGAAAGTACCAGGAAAGGCAAGGGGAAAAAATCTTTCAGGTCCCAGCAGATTTTTAAAGGCCTTGATGATCCTTCCCAGCTAAACTTGGGATTATTTCCGGAGTTGGCAGTTCATCACGCTCACATGCGGGAGGTGCTGAGGGCGAGAGGCTTGTCAGGAAGGCATTCTGCTGCCAATTAGTATCAATCGGGAGGAAAATAAGGGCTGCACTGTTGCAATTTTTACAGGGGGCTTTTTTCCCCCTACGCAGCTCCGCTCTTCCCCACACATTAGAGCTGTTTTTCACCCCTTTATCTGAGTGATCAAACCTCTGAGCCATAACGCTATCTGTGACACGGTGTGCCTGATCAAACTACTTTCTGTGAAATTATATTAATTATCACTCATTTGCCCTGTTGGAAAGAGATCTAAATCCCAGTAAAAACACTGAAGGGCCTATATTATGCAAGTTTCTTATCGGTGTCACCAGTTTTATGTTGAAAATGTTGAAAAAGTCCCGTCACTGCATGTGATGACAATATGTGTAGATTTTGTAAGGGAAGGAATGGAGGGCTAGTTTTTCTTTCTGTAAAAAACTACTGAAGCATTTCTTGTGGACTTTCTTAATAGTACATAGAATAGGGGCCAAACATCCCTGCAAGGGTTTACTTTAAAGGGACAGTTCACTCTCAAATCAAAAATACATGTTTCCTTTTACTGTTACCTTTTATGCATCTAGATTATTTGTGTGTGAGTTGCAGAGTTTTGGAGACGTCTGCCGTCTCTCCAGTATTACGGAACTAGATGGCACTCGGGGCTTGTGGTGCTCAAAGCCCCCCAAAAAATAAACAAATGAAAAACTCAACAGTTACGTCTCACTCCAAACATCGTGACCCGGCTACTCAAGATGATACACAGAACTTATTGCAAGCAGTTTCACGTAGGAACTATTTTCTGTCTACCAAACTGCACGGTATCCCCTTCCAATGGGAGGCTCGCATAAACTCATGGATGTTACAGGATGACGGCATGAATGAGTTGATGAACCTTTCCTTCTGCGCATAGTTTGGTAAAAAAGAATAGTTCCTACATGAAACTCCTAGATGGATAAACGAAACTACAGGTAAGAATAAAAATGTGTATGTTTGATTTCGGGCTAAGCCATTCATTGAAGGAGAGTTTGCAGTTTCTGTGAGTTCATTGCCAGCTTGCAGACTGACCTATAAACACATTTACCCACCAATAATATTGTGAGGATAAACAATGCAAACCACTGACTGTGTTAAAGAGAAAAAAAAAGATCTTCCTCTATTTTTCTTCTTTTCTTTTTTGGATAGCTAAAAGCAATGTTGTACTTTTGCAACTGCGTGCCTTACATGGTTAACTATAAAGTAAGGCTTAAAATATCATGATTAATTGGGTCATTCAAATGTTTTCAAGCTTTATGTAATGCTCCCTGGTGAAGTCCTCGGCTGTCGGTTCATGTCAAGTTTCTAAACCATTTACTTGACTGACACAAAAATAATTATCTATTTCTTTTAAATATGAGAAAACAATCTTAGAAATAGATAGACAGGCGTTGCTCCAATCAAAAGTACTTTTCTGTAAAGTAAACGTGTTTATGGAACAGCTTATCGTGAGAATGTTGACTGATCTCGGCAGGGCTGAAGGAGTTACGCCCTTTATCCCTGGGAATACTCTGGCCTTCCTGATTTCATTGAAGAGTGGGTTAAATTCTCTTTAAACTGCGCCTGAGAGGGCCAATTTGAGTTCAACTGCTTGACGAGGGTACTTTGGTCTAGAACAAGGCTTAATGTCTGTTGGGGAAACCGGCCAAATTGTTCAGAGTGTATGAACATCCTTCTCGGTTTTGAGCCAACGAGAAAAAAGACATAGATTCAGGTGGATCAGATACTCACATATATTCCTACTTGGTTTCATCTCTTCATTCTCTCCACGGCCATCATCATAACTGCAAAAATAGCCATACTGACTCTACTGGGGGCTGTCAGCTCAAGTCCAGAGGTTAAAATTTAATGAGAATTTGGATGAGCCTCTACTCTAATTTTACTGCTAAACTAAACTGATGTGGGCTGCGTGGGGGAGGGCGGCGCTCTGCTAATACAGGTTCAAGCACACTGTCATGTGTTGACACAGACATTGTGCTGCTCACCCTATCGCTACCCGCTATTAAATACCGTGTCAAACCTCGTTATGTTTGCTCGAGACCCTGGAGAGTTCAGCCCCGGGGACACCCAAGGTGCATCGCATGCCAGAAATCAGAGGAATAAACAGCTCTAACTACGGATGGATGCGTCGCCCTCCTCTCTCCCATGTATTCAGTGAAAGCCTCCTCCTCAGTTAGCAGGGAGGAACAGGGGGTCCGTCTGTGAAGGAAGCGCTGTGTGGGAGTTGGAAGCATCCCCGTTTTTTTTTTGGTCATGTGCTCAGCATTTTGCTGCTGTAAACCACACCAGAGACGATGACGGCTTTGCCCGTTTGCGACTACGACGACCAGTCAAATCTATGTCGATGCTGTCCACACAGTTCACAGGCAGATTCAGCCTTTGTCATATTATAGTCAGGCTTATATGAGAGGCCTCGTGGAATGCAAGTCCTAAAAAAAGAAAAAAGAAAAGAAAAAAAAAAGAAAAGCTCATCCAGTATCAGACCTTCAAACACTCAAACCTTGTTGAATAGAATAATGCATCTGAGTGGAGTTATTACCCAGATTCTGCTGCACCAGCGTCTCAGTTTCTGATTTGTGACCTCCTCAATAATTACTAGCATCAGATCCGCCGAGGATTTCTTGAGAATTTTCCATAATTTGTGAGAAGTCATTGGATTCTTTGGGTGCTTTCTGTATGCGGAGACCTTGGAGGATACATTTATTGTGCGAGTAGCCACGGCGTTGGAGACTTATTTCTGTCTTCTTCGGGCTGATGAGTCTGGTTTTCATGTCTTCCACAAAAAGCGGATGGTTTTCAAGAGAATTTGTGAATGGAAATAGTTTGTACTCAGCATTTCATGTGAGAAGGCACAAGTTTCGGCACCATCAGACGTGACGGAAGAAGAATGAATGCACGGACCCGGAGGGCAGGTGAGTGGATACAAAAAGAGAGATTTAAAGAAATTAAAAATTGAGGGAAAAAACACTGCTCATCCAATATCAGACTAAGCCGAGGGGCTGGAACTATGTTCCATCAAACTGAATGAAAGTGCATCCGCACACTTAATTTTCAGTTCAGTCAGGTGAGAAAACCAATGTCACCCTTAGATCTGTATGCTACATATTTGTTGCTGGAGCAAGCCTGCTTAGTTCAGCTTAAAATAAAGACTAAAAATGGGTAAAACGGCAAGCCTTGTCTGCCGTGTTTTTACAGCATAAAAAGAGCCTAGAGACCTAAAATAAGTGTGTAGCGAGCCAACTGCAGTTAGGGATACCAGCAGGTGGATTGGCCATCATACTTTCGGTCTTTATGATAAGCTAGGCTAACCTCCAAGCTAGCTCCATTTACCATCAAAATATGAGAGTGGTATCAATCTTCTCTAGAACACTTCAAAAGAAAAGCGCACAAGGGTAGAACTATTCCTTTAAAGCTCCCCATTCTGCCAAGCCTTTGATAAGTGGACTGCTTGATAAGAGCGCCACTTTACCAATAACCATAGTACCAATAACTGTGTCGTAGCAATGTGACTGAAATCCATTGTATCGTTCCATCCTTAATATCCGGCTCCTGACAGCATCAAATGAAAGGAACAGCGACTCACAAAAGAAGCAATCAATTGCTGAAGATAAAGCAATTCATTTTTTTATCTCACTTGATCAGCCTGGCGTAGTCCAACAATAATTAACTCATCTCTGTATGTAGGAACACACACAATCAAAGGTGGCATGTATGCATGGTATGTCTGAGTGTTGTTTTCAGCTCAGGCTAGGTGTTGAGGCGGAGGAGGGCGGTCAGAAGAAAGGGGGGTTTTTTTCGACGGTAGCGTAAGCTGACAGGTCATTTGCCCTGAGCAGAGCGCCACCTTCTCTACTCTGAACTTATGAAATATTCAGCTGACCGGGAGACGAAGGAAGTGCTCCAGTGACATCAACCATCACAAGCTGCTCCCTGCGGCTCCACCCGCGAGCCACGGTGTGCGACTGCATCTGGCAACCTTTTGAGCTATTAACTGACCTTCACTGCCACTCCATAAAACGGGTCAGTCCAAAAACAGACTAAGTGACTGATCATTCAGTGTTTTGAAAATGCATATTCAGTTGCATGCTGCAAGGGCTCTGGGTGGCCTTGTGACTGTGAAATGATAATTCTGGGCAAAGGTGATTTATCTTGTTACACTGGAGGCTTATTCTGCAAAGATATTTAGACAGGTTATCTCGTACCGTAGCGCGTGCCGGATCAAAATAAAGACGCAGTATCAATGAGAGTACAAATTGTTATGGAGATCGACTGAAATGGAGATGTCACACAGAGAACCATCACGCGAGCAGTCGGCAGCAGCAAGCAGCGTATAATTTGCAGATGTCTCGTTTCTATCAGTTCAATATCATGACTTCCTTTCTCTAATACCCACACTGACAAGAAAATATAACATCTTTCATTGTGTCACATTCTTAAGCTGAGGTGCCATCTGACAGCCTAAAAGCCAAATCCATTGGCGGTGTCAGTCAAACGCGGCGCGTCTTCGGAGGCTGCTTCAGATCACTCTTGGAGTTTGGAGCTTATGATGTATGCAGCGAGTGTTTTGGACCAGACTGTTGATATTCAGAGACTGCTCTGCCGCAGCAAATTGTCCTTGCTGAAAAGAAGAGAAGTAGAGCGCTTAAACTGTTTTGTGCCCCTAAAAAAAAAAAAAAAAGGGAAAGCATTGTGTCGCCCCAGCAGGAGTCAACAACACAGCAAAAGAGAAGGAATTGATTTGTCTTTTACTGTAAGTCAACAGTAATTGACTGTGGTTGAGTACTTAAAAGGCGTTTTCATCCGCAGAACTCATCAGAATTGGCGAATTAGAAGCAGTGGGTTGCCTTTGTGTTCGGATGTGTGTGTCGAAGGCTTTGATGCCAACTATTGCATTAATGGCTGATGTTTTAAGTGCCACTTTGCCAGCCGGTGTGTCTTTGTCCAGTATATTAACCTCAATCGGAGAGGCTCCAACTTTGGCAACAGGTTTGAGTCATTCATTTATTTCTAAGTTTCTAATACGTATTTATCTGCTAATGTCCTCGAAATAAACCGAAATAGCAGGCAATTTTCTACTAGTGCTTATCTACCAAGGAAACATGTCAGAGCAGTGAGTGCTGAAAGCCCCTCAAAAGTTGGGACTAAATAAGCAACAATCGAGGTAGGAGCTCGGAAAATACAACTTGCATTATTAATTGTTAAGAGTTTATCACTTGAACCTCAAAACACATTTTGAGGCAATTATTGCTGATCCCTAAGCGGAGCATGGCAATACGTGACATCACCGCTTCCCTACCCAGCCCCCATCCAGTTCAAACACATATGAACAAAGCCACACAATATCGTCTTTATAAATAGATACATGCATTTGATGGAATAATCTATTGGGCAAGGGACAAGATTTTGAGCATTTTGGTTTCTATTTTGTAGTCTGAGTAATACTGGTCAACCACATTTGAGCAGGTTTTTGGTAAACAGCCAGCGCGGAGAGGAAATAAGGCAGAACGCATTGGCCGAAATGCAATCTCGAGACCCACCGGCAACGTTCTAGCTTAATTTTTGGCTTTTTCGTGAAACTGACTTGTGGAACAATCTGTTTGTAGACATTGTCTTTCCACTCCAACTCTTTTATCACATCTCAAGTTGTAAACAATGACCTTTAAACGGAGGAGGAACTCTTGGCCTGGTTAATTGTCATTATCTGGATATCTGCTGGCTCCACCAGAAGCCCTAGATGCTGGCCGTTGCACACAGAGGCTTAATCAGATGACAGCAAAGGGGTCGATTGCACACTAGATATAATGCAGATCATTTATTATTGGTACTGTGCATCAACAATATTCAAACACAAGAACACGTGATGGAAGCAAAAAACATCAAATATTCAACATTTTCAAAAGGTAGGAAAGAGTCGACCCACCCTGGATATTTTTTCTAATTGTGTCCGTCAACTTTTGTTGTTTCAGCACTCTGTTGGAAACGGCAATTAAAAGATCCAGAAAATAGATAGCTCTGATAAGATGTCCTTGGCAGCAACAATGACCACCTTTGATCTTCGCTGGTGAAACAACTGGAAGTGGCTTGTTAATTCGGCAGCCCCGAGTTCTCCAGCATTCGGCCGAGTGATTCATCTCCACCACCCCTCAAACCTTTTCTCCCACTGCGTCCCTTTCCCAGTGGCCCACTGGCGAGCCGGCCTGCCTGGCTGCCTGCGCCCGCTGATGTTTATCATTGGTTCATTAGGGCACAAAATGGCTGGCATTTCCCCCTGCCAGCCATTTGCTGACATTGTTTTCGTCGCCGTCGTCGGACTAGTGAGCACCTCGACTCCCTGCCTTCCCTACAACACTTTAATATGAGCAGCATCGTATCTCGCTTATTAATAGTACCACTCACATTTCTCTCTTTTGTTTTTCTCTTTGTCATGCATATTTTCAAATTTTCGACACATTACACACATAAATTATTGCTTCTTGCTTACTACTTTGAATGCCGGGGCTGAATTGTTGCTCTTGTCGGCAAGGTGATCAAAGAGATGTTTGAGATGAAGAGGCTTTCTGTATAGGATGCAAATCTCCCGGCGTCAAATTGTGCCGTTCGGAAGAGGACTGCGGAGAGGCTGGGTGTGCCATTCACTTAGTCGTTATTCATTCACGAGCAGAATGTACTCTAGCAAAATATTTATGCACTGGGTAACATCAACATCATTTGTACAGTGCCTGTTATGCAGCGATGATATTTGTAGTGCTCAATTTCATCATCCATACTGTACGTCTGCGAGTTAATTCGAGCAAGTTGTTATTATTTCCGTTTAGCTCGTCGACAACATGTGACGGAGACAAAGAATTTGCCATCATATACCGCTTGCACGGCGACAAAAAAATAAGCGTGCTTGTTAAATGTCGCTGTATGAATATTACATGGCGTTGTCAAAATGAGGACATGATGTCAGTAATATTTTATTTCAATTGTTCTCCTCTCCCTAGCGAAGCCACAAATCAGTATTTCATAAAATAGTGATGCCTCTGTGCTGGCAGAGGTTAGTGAAATATAAGTTTCGATCCAAGGAAGAGAGAAAAGTTTCCAACAATTCCTCAGGCCTGTCTGGGTGTGAAAGATTCTCTGTTGTTTGAACATGGCTTTTACACCGCTATCATCCTTCTGCGATACTACAACACGCAGCTTTGTCTTGAGGCCCCAGCCTTCTGCAGATAAATGCCAGATGCTAAGAACGCAGGCATAACAAGAAAGGTAGAGCCGGACCTCTCACTCAGGTTCAGACAGAACCAATATCCCTGAGCATTCGACAGGGGAGCTGGCATAAATAAAAATGCTGGAGTGGAAATGTATTTCCAAGGGAGCGCACACATGGGGAGAGAGGAGAGGACACCCCCTTGAAGGGCTCTTGTGCGCTCGCTCGCTAGTCCGCCTGTCAGCCATCCTCAGCCCATCACAACAAAGTGGAAGCCGTTCCATATTCGACTCCAATTGTCTTGTGAGTCATTACATTCCGCTCAACATAGGGCCCATTTCAATGCTGACACGGCTTGCTGTCACCGCTGAATTGCATTGACATTCACAAAGTCTTTCTCCGGTGGGACCTGGGCCTTTGCGTATGGGAGTGTGTGTGTGTGTGCGTTTCTATTTGTGTTTGTGAGAGACTAAGTGTGCATGTGTCAATCTGAAACATATCAGCAATGGGCAACGCTCAAAAGGTGCCTATTACGGCTCTTTAGCAGTGACTCACTGGAGGCTGTAGAGCACTTGTGGACTTAATTGAACCGCTTCAATAGATTTGCAGTGATATTGCTGGCCATGGCCATTTGGGTGACCTATTGAGCAGCGTGAGACTGCAGGAATACTAACCTGTGGGCCCTTTACATGTGGATGCGTGCAACAATTAATCCATTATGCATGAACTTCCTCCTGGGATGGCGAAGAGAAACTTGGCCAGAATACCAACGTTGCATTGCAGCATCTCACCCACTGTACAGAGCACCTTTCAGACAAAGTAGTAGAGTATCGAGTAAATTGATTTGAAGGTAGCACTACACTGACGGATGCTTGGATGTCCTGCAACAATTTTGTTGTTTGGCTGATGCAAATGTTTTGATATTATTGCCACTGCAATGGACGGTCTGAGAAATTGCTTAAAATGAGTTCAGTTTCAAGAGTTTGATTTCATAATGAGCTTCTGCATGGACCACTTGGTTGGTAACTCCAAAATAAGACAAAATATTGAACTTTTTATAGGTTTAGAAGTCCTCGTTTGATCGATGGGTAACACTGAAGTGACTTTAAGTTTGAGCGAATCACATATCACTTTAGAATTTTGTTTACCATTTTTAATCGCATGTGGACTCCGATGATATTTTCCCAGCAATCCAGGCAGCCATTAGCTTTCATTCATTTCTATGTAGAAAATGATTAGCCAAACTGAAAGAAGCTCGAGCTGTGTTATTCACCACAGTTCACATAAAATGATTTTTGTTGCTGTATGGAAATGCAGTTAAAGAGTAGAATGATCCGCCATTTTTATAAGTGATACACCAATTCTGCCAAATGGTTTTGATGATATGTCAATGAATGGAAACCAATGGATGCTTCGAATGGTAGAAAATATCATAAAATTGCTACAAGGTGGTACTTTTTTGCAAATTAGGCATAGTGTTAACTTATAGTAAATGGTCTTGTACCAATGACGACTTAGAAAGAATTTTTTTCGGTGACGGTAAGTCGATTTGCAGACCCGTATAAATAGATGATGACAGATCAAGTGGTGTAAACGTTGGCATGTCTCCAATACAAGAAGATTTGGGAATAACACATCAGTTCTCGGGTGTTTTTGCTCCTTGTGTCTTTCTGTGCAGATAACTGTAATCAAAGAATGCAATGCAATTTGAAACAAACTTGTAAAGTGCAGATAATTGCAGCAAACTTTGTTCATAAATTTACACACTAGCCAAAGATAATCTAAAACAAACTGTACAGCAAGAAAATGTATGCAGCATCTCAACAATGCTGCCAATAGAGCAGAGAGAGTTCCAAGCCCCTTGAGAACTTGTATAGGTATTCTCTAAAATCTATTGTAAGTTTTTGCGTACGCTCAACGGCAGAGGGACATGCAAGATGTAAATCCCAATCGCCATGCTATTTTTATAAAGGTACTGTTGTACACTGTGGGAAATGAGCTTTCACTATTACAAAGATGACTTTTCCCTTTATGCTCCAACGGTACTTGTGCCTGTAGGTGTATCATGTTCCGCAGGAGCCAGGGGGCATCATTAAAAAGTTGAGAATCATCTATGGATCACAATGAAAATTGTCTCCAGTTCATTTAGTTCTTCACAGCACATCTGGACATGTTTAACCTATTCCACCGAGCACCCAGTGTAATCCGTGGGGTGTCTAAAAATGAACTTCAAAGAGGAGGGCTTTTCTAAAAAAAGAGACCTTTAGAAGAAAAAGAAAAAAAAAAAAGAAAAAAAACACCGAACAGTGTGAATCAGACACCCATTCAGTTCAGGGAGGAAAGCGTAGGGGTGGGATAACATAAGGTTTATGTGAGTCAGTGGAAGAGGAGAGAGTTCTCCTGCAGATAGAGGTAACTGCGAGTTCCACAAACGTACTACAAAAGCCCACAATTAACTACTGCTGTACAAATGAACTGCCAGCTTTTGTATTTTAATACATTTCAAGTGAGTTCTTTGGCTGTATTAATCCATTAAAATTAGGCTGGTACTTGTCCTAGACCCCTGTACTGGAGCCAAACTATCGTCATGGGCAATCAGAGCAACAGAACAAACCCTGAAATTAATCTCACTGCTATTGTCCAATGCTTTACAATAATGCTTTGGTGTTATACCAATGGCAATGCTACTCAAACCTGCTTCTGTCTGTGGAGGCTGACCTTTATTCACATGCTTTACAGTGCCGTATTAAGCACATGACCGTTCACTAGCCTCTGCAATGATTACCACGACGGACTGTCAAAAGCAGATTTGTCTAGCTGTAGGCTAAGGTTGCCAGGCCAAATGACACACGTCCCTGGCTGTAGCTACTAGCTGCAATGGCTAATAACATTTTCCGCTAGCTCCGTAAGATGAGATGAGATGACAAGCTATCCAAGGTCTTGAACAAGAAGTGCTGCATGATATCGATGGCTAATTTTTCTGTTTTCTCAGTTTTCTGACAGTTGACCGTATTCTAATCCGCATATTGCTGCACAGCATCAGATCGGATTTATGAATGCAACCTTGGAGAAATCCAAAGCTCGACGGTCCCGTCTGGCCTCGTTAAATTACTAAGTGCTGATTGGATAATCACTGTTCGGGAGAGGGGTTAAACAAACAGTCAATTTCTGGTTGATGATTGTATTCACTGACCTGCCGAGCTTTCGCCAGCATCACATTTGCTTGATAAGAAAGGGATTTGTAAATATGCTCCAAGTTGGGAAGTCCAATAAAATAAGACATTCCACGTCAGGAATGCTCAGGTGGTTCAACATGAGGATGACCATGACGCCGCAGTGTTCATGCTAATGTCTTGTTTTCTGAGATTCACACACTTGCAAATCCCTCAATGCTATGTAATGAATTGAATTCAAGAGTTCAACTAAGCCTATTTTCCCTTCTATCATACGAGAATGTTTTACAGTGATTGCATTTTCCCACGGACAGCTTATGCACTTGTATATGACTGACTCTGAACGGCATTCAATCAGACACCCAGTCTTTTTATGCTCGAGTTAGTCCTTTCGCTTTCCCTTGCCAGTGGTATTTATGTGTGTGTGCATTCAATTTGCAGGCAGGCAAGCAGGTGGGCATCCAAGCCAACAGGGGGGCGGGAAGGAGGTTGGGGAAGGTGGCTTGCGTAGGGGGTGGACGAGGGTTGTAGTTGCAGATCTACAGAGAAGAATTATTGTTGGCTCTCGCCGTGTCAGCTGTGACAGTGGAGAGGCCAAAACAGCTGCGGTCTACCCACCCTCTCCTCTTTATCCCTCCTCCCCTCTCCTTCCCTTCCCTCTGCCCACCAACCCCCACCCCGACATCAAAGGGAGTCTGTGGCACGGACTCGGCTGAGCTGGCCGGTTGGCTGGAGCTGCTGCACTTAGGGCTATCTATGGTTTAATACTGTATGAACGCCCCACAGTGAAGCTGGAAAGCCACCAACCTTGTTCTTTGATTTTAGTCTCGTCATCTTCCATCCGGCTCCCTCGCCTTCTGACACACACCAGCATGCCCCTCGTCCCTTTGCCTCCGCCTCAGTTTCTCAGAGATGACGGGGGCCACAGATTGTATGAAAGCCACTTGCTGGCATGGCAGGACGCGCGGGCCGAGGGACAGGGATATAGGCAAAACCTTCCGTGGCAAATGTTGCCCCGAAGCTTTCTCTGATCCTGCACTAAAGAGGGCTTGTGAGAGAATGATTCTGTGACTCAACATGCCCATCGAGTCTGCCTTGCACCAGCTTTCAGATGGATTAGTCACCTGTGTAATCCCACACCTGCATACAGGCTATACATTTGCTGCAGCAGTAACACAGCACATTTTCTTTAAAAGGCCAACTTTGAAGAAGTTGTACTTTCTTCGCTAAAGATGTCAAAGTTCTGTCGCTATGTGGTTCACATTGTTCTCGGCTTCCAGCTTCAGGGAAGGGAGGGAGGTCACTTCAGTGCACTGTGAGAGGCACAGTGTTTGTCTGAGGGAGGCGCCAGGGCACTCGGCCAGTCAGGCACCTGCTGGGAAGATGAGATCGCACCGGGTCTCGGGTCTGGATTCTGGTGTGTGTGTGTGTGTGTGTGTGTGTGTGTGTGTG
>OMLP01025208.1:0-30542 GCA_900302685.1 Spondyliosoma cantharus | reverse complement strand
AAGCAGTTCGACGTGAAGTGGTTAGCACACACACACAAACTTACAGGAACCGTAGCCGGCACGTTGTCATTAAAAATGAAACGAAACCACTGTCTCTTCTGTTCTTCTGTAGCTGGGACAGAATATATACTGATGTTGATTTTTACAACCAACAACAGAGCAAATTGCGTTTCTAACTCTGAGCGACGACATTGCTAAACACTGCTATCTCAACGCTGGACACACCAAACTTCACCTCAGGGATGAACGCCTCCCTCTCAGATATCTCCTATCACCACGCAGAGGAGGTCGACCTATGAAAATGACTCCTTTGGTTACGTAACAACAGGAGCTGAATCTGAACAGCCTGTAGGAGCGCCGTTTTACCAGTGGGTGGGCTGCAGAGACCATGCAGGAATCACTTGTTTTACTCATTCTGGGAGTTGGCAGGCTCAGGGAGGACCAGTTTAAACATACGGAGACCAGAGAAAACGTGTTTTTCATAATATGGGACCTTTAAGAAATATTATGTGACTATGTAACAGCTTATAATTCATGTTGATGGTTCTTGTAACAGGCTGAATGGTATCTCTGTCTCAGCTATCACTTGTTTCTGCTCTATGTAACCTCAGTGAGAGGGTCTGATCACAGCGTTACACTCATGTTTACTTCAACGTACAAGTTTTCAAGGCATAACATTGTGACGATTTAATGAGTTTTGTTTGTAGTTAGCACCTAAATCAACTCTGACAAACTGTTGCTGTAACTTTATATACTGTTGGGTTGAGTTTAATCTATAATACTACATCATAATTTATTATCTGATGATGTTTTGTCTTCATATATTTAATCTGCAGAGTAACTAAAGCTGTCAGTTAAATATAGTGGAGCGATAAGAATAACATTTGCCCTAATATGTAAAAGTAGACGTAGCATAAATGCAATTACTCAAGTAAAGTACAAGTACCTCAAAGTTGTACTTAAAGTACATGATAAAATAGTAACTCCCTGTGCAGAGGCGCTGATCAGCAGACAGGAGGCCTGCAGTGTGACACAGTGAACACTCGGGGGCAGCACAGCGCCACCAAACATAAAGTCCACCATGTTGCTCACTTATTGATTCTGTGATGTGTAAATGAAACTGACAGTTTACTGTAATTAATCCAATCGTAATATATCATGAGAATCATCCAGTTCTTTCTTTGATTTGTCACGATAAATTACACTTTAGGCATTATTTTTCTGATTAAAAGATTAATTTAAATCAAATTCAGCTTTACAACCTTTTATCTAACGTATTCAATGTATCTTTCGAAACTTTATCTACTAGTTTTAAAGAACAATACACCAAATCTTAGCCTGATTCTTCAGATTCATAAACCGTAAAAAAAAAAAAAAATATGTGTGTGTTCATACATTTGTTATTCCAACACAAACAGATAAATCTACATCTGTCTAATCTTGAATTCATCGGTCCAGGTGTATGTATATGGATACCTGAACTGTATGAGGCACAAACGTAGCTTCAGTTGCCTCTGTGTGATATCCTTGACAAGGTCATGTTAAAAGAAGCAGCAGTGCTGCTCACATGCTGTTCTCTTAATACAGGGTTGGGTTTCATACATAAACAATAAGTCGAGCCTGTTGTTTTTCTCTCCTCACCTGGGAATTTATCTGCTCACCAGGTTGTTTGCAGCCTGACAAAAGATGCAGACATGAGGCTTCTAGAAAAACCCTCTCGCTCTGAAATGAAGCTGGCAAAATCACCTTGAGAGACAAACTCTGTTCTTTTTTAATAATCTGCATCAGAAGTGCATCATTAGGATTTTAATCATTTATTGTCTCCTTACTCATGCTTTAAATATTGTCTGTGGCAACAAGCTAAACATGTTTTAACCAAAGTTTATTGTACAAAGCCCCCTTTTTTTTAGATAAAAAAAAAGGGGGATTCTGGAAACATTACTCACTGGGGATCAAATCGCAGCGCAGCCTTTGATGAGGGCTTCACTTTCCTGCCTGTGTTAAAACTGCAGAGTCAGATTACAGCCTTGCTGTCACGGGGTTGGTGATGCAGCCCGAGATTGTGCGATGCAGATGTCTGTTTGTTGAGTCTGGATGTTTCAGGTTGATCAGATAGAGACAACTGTATCAGGCAGATCTAAGTGTGGCGGTTGGTCCTGAGCCATTAAAAGTCTCCGAGCACAACGACCTGCTGGAAACATTCACAAAGCTCGGGAGGGTTGTGACTCGAGGTATTACGGTGTGTGATAACAAAGCCTTTTCCGGCAAACTTGTAACATTTAAGGTGAAATAAGGGAGCTTCTTGTGAATCTTTGTGGGATTTTCAGCGAATTGCACAGGTCGTGTATTATGAAAATTATAACGAAGATGATACACAAGACTCTGAGCATTGTTGTGGTTGTGTGAGTGTTTTGTCACACACCCCACCTTATATCTTAAAGACAGTCAGGTGACTTAAGCACAGATAACGAGCACGTGGCTATAGATCGGCTAAATAGGTCGTTTTCTGGGTGGGATTTGTAAAATAAGCAGCATGGTAACAAGTTCACCATATGTATTCATTACATGTGCATGTTGCCACCTGATCCTGTTTGCTCTGAATGGTGCTTGTCTGCTTGGAAGCATTTCATATTTGATTTCAGCCCTACTCCATCAGACGGGCAGGTGAGCAGCAGTGAATAGTAAGCACCTGCAGCAGGTTGTGTTTCTCAGGGCCCCGTATGGCTTCGAGTCCGGATCTGAGCGTGGCGCGTGAGGCCAGGGTGAGTCAACACTGGGTGACGCACAGTAGGACGTGTCACAAGAGGGCAACTGTATCATGGGTGGGAAGTGAACAAATATCCTCCAGGTATATAACATTACATGTGTGCTCATACACAAACATACTTATTGCTGTATTGAATTACAGAAAAACTTTACCTATACTGGTTTTACTCATTGAGTGAACAAATGTTGAAAAAAACATGCATCAAAAGTTTCTAGAAAGATTTTTTTAAAGCATTTTAAGAACTGAGATGGGCCAGCACTGGGCCAGATCGACCTGCTTGGGTTGCCCCAGGGCAAAAATAAATAAAGGAGCTAATAAAGAGTCGTAAAAACAGTTTTTCTACATTGGAATAATAGACCTCTGTTACGACAGGCATTGTGTGAAAAGGACTAATGTTACTAATAAAATTGATGATGGAGTTGTTCTGTGAATTTCCCCCAAAAAAACAGCCAGAGAATATGCAAATGAATGCACATTTCAATCCTCAGCTATTATGTAAATATTCGGAGTTGAGCGTGTGAGATAAACTTCTGACGGCACTCATTCACCGGTGACTTTAAACCACCGGGGGATTACTCCATGGACCATTCAAACCTCAAACAATGGAAAAAACAATGTGGGAAAACATGATGGAAAAAATACATTTTGGTTTGTTTCATGAGTCAGTGTGAGGAAAGTTACAGTGTCCTCATGTCTCCACACAGATTGATTGTTTTCTTCTCGAGCTCAGGTGATGTTTGAGCCGCACGCTTATGTGCATCATGAAACATTTGTTGCCTTATATAATTTGTGATTAACCTCATTCTTTCCCTGACCTTTACTATTCCTTAACCACATGTGTTTTTGTATGACATCCCTGATATATCCCTGAAGTTGGCCTGTCCTCCTTAGCTCAATGGTCAAGAGCGAGAGAGTAAATGAAGAGAGAGGAGCATCGTCAGCGAGAACAAAGCAGTGAACCAGAGAAATGAAATGTTATTTTCCGTTCACAGACATTCACTCAGACACATAAAGCACAAATAAACACACCCGCACATCGGAATAGCTCTCTGGATTTTATGTAAAAAGCAGATTTATTGTGTCCACAGTTTACATCTCTGCTCTGTGTGTGTGTGTGTGTGTACCTCAGCCCCACCCTCGGTCAAACAGACACAAAGATCTGCATCAAGACAGTCTATGAGAAGAGGAGAGAGACGGAGACAGTGGTATAACAGGTTGCTATGTTTTTTAGAGTCCCGACTTCACACTGTTATTAGCTTGGGGCTACAAACCACTGGTCAACAGGTGATGCATCCCAAGAACAGCAAAAATACTAAGAAAAATGAAAACACAGGTAAATGGCAGGTGTTATCAGCACACTTTACTGAGTCTATGCATTGTTTTTTCAAGAAAAAAATGCATATCATACCTTCAACGTAATGTAGCTGCTGTGCACAGATATGCCAAAAATCAATCATTATTTTCATCAGTACTGAGCAAATTTCAACCTAAATGAAAAGTCATCGATCACCGAACACAATGAACGTCTGCACTGAATGGCAATTCATCCGACATGTATTGTTTTTACTATGAATTAATCAGTGTACCTCGAGTTTTGCAGCATTTTTCAATATTGATGTTCCTCTGTGGAGAAAGGCTTGTGTAACAATAATAGGAACTGAAATATTGACGGTATCAGCACTAGAGAGAATCTGTGTGAGACAAGGCATCAAACTTGAGGGCCGCATACTACATAATTTGTGTTGTGTTATACAAGTTCTGAAAATTTGAAATTAAAAAAAATAATCGCAAAGACAATGTCATTCCAGCCGACAGTGGCTTCAGAGAAGATGTCCGCTCTGCCCAGTTCTTACATCATCATTGTGGCTGGAGATCTGTCTACTGCAGCATCTGGTTTCTCAGGGAAAAAAAATCATGACAACAGGAGAGAAGAAAAAAAGAAATTTGGAACATCTACAACTCTCTGACAACTGGGCAGACTCCATCTGCTGGGGAAGATTGTGTGATACGACTGAAAGATCCTGAAAAGCTAATAAATGGACCTTGTGACCATGAAGACAGATTGCTCATGCAAGAGTGCACCCAATGAAAACAGACCGTGAAACTACTTGCTGCACAGTATTCTGTCTCTTTGTTGAAATAAAGACTTTTAGGGGAAAGGAAAATAATCAGAATGAAAAGAAAGCTAGAAAGAAAATAAGCTGTTGGTTGTGTCGTCAATCAAACAGCCACAAACTAGGCTGTTATTGATTGAATCCACCAATCAAATGAGTCACGCATTGGATTCGTTTTCAGCCATTTCTTCTTGGTGCTTTGCTTGTAATCTCTTCATTCTTTTGTAACATATCACACTGAGGTTTTGCTAAAAAAAAGAAAATGAAGCCATTTTAAAGGATAAGGCTGACACTGTATATTTCATTTTCTTACCATTAACAAATCACATAAAAAGACCAAAACCAACATTGAATTGACCTATCTTGGAAAGCATTGCCTGTGTAGTCAAGGCCAGAAGACATATCTTATTCCTGTGGCATAGAGCCCAATTTCTGTCCAGGAAACTGCCAAAAAAGCATAACTTAGCCACAACGATGCATTGGTTGACATGTCCTTCATTATAGTGAACGTGGGCCCAGTAGTTCCTTTGAGTAAATACCTCAAACACCGTCCTGCTGCTGTAAATACTCACAAGGGGTAAAATGTGTATCAATAGTTATAGAAATAGAAATTAGTTCCTAAGAAATACATTAATTACTTCTGTTTTGCTTAAAACTACAATGCCCAGGTTTAGGTTTAGGAAGCTGAAATTTTAGATATGTGAGCTGTTTTTAAAGATGCATGGTTTAGATTCTCATGGTTAACCCTTGGGGTACTGACTATTGACTCTTTTTACTGGATTGATTAATTGACAGTAAGAAAACTAGACACCATCTTGGAATGAGTTCACACCAGCCTTGATGATCATCAACACTTTAATGTTGCGATCCACGAGTGGCCAGTAGTCGTTACGACATTATTACCTGAGCCCGTCTCAGGTGCACGCACAAGGTTTTGTTATGGCTTTATTCAAAGGTCAAGTAACCACAGTTCCTGGTGTACAATACTTAAGTAAAGGTACACTCCACCACTGAGTTGACGTCATGAATCATTCAACACACCTTAAAATGTCAATATGCCATCTTTGACAATTCGGGCTGGATTTTATATTGTTGGGCTTTTTTTGGCAGATGCTTCAGTGATGATTGAATCTTCAAATGTGTATGATTTACAACTGGATTATGCAAACTGTGAACATTTTATTTCCTAAATTGAAGAAAAACAGTGGCGCAGCAGTGCAGTACTCAGGTGCATTCCAGCACCACTACACCTGGTATGGGGGGGGGGGGTTGACATGTAGCAAAGGTCCACAGGTCAGAATTGAGCCCAGGGCCATTGCAGTGTGGACACAGCCTCTGTACGTGGGCCACACACTTAGTGAACTACCACGGCACGTCGGCACCTTATTTTCTTTCTTCAATTTGATGTCAGATATCCTGACAGTAACTTGCAGGGTTATGCTGCGATCATGCTCACAAAGCTGTCCACAGACAGACAGACAAATAGCTGGCAAAATGCTCAAAACTGCTTCCGTGGTATTTCCGACTCCAAAAGGTGTCCCCAGGACCCAATTTGCAAGGATGACACACAAATACTGACACACAAGGTGAAACCATCACCAGTCGACGCTGACGCAGCTTGTAAATACCCTTTTACGACTGCAATACCTGTCTTTACACCTCTTTAGCGTTTTATAGATCAGTTTAAAGGTCAAAGAACTCTGCAGAAGAGGAAAGACGTCTTTCTTCTGACACAAGTTCGACATATTTATATTGTTTGGTTTCTTGTACTGCAGAAACATCAGAGTTGAGCAGGTTATCTGGAGGCAGAATAACAAAATGTAAAGCAGGCTTTAAGATTCCTCTTTTACCCTCTGCAACGCCGAATACACACCGTGCTGGAGCTCTACACACCACTGAATACCTTTACTCTAAGTGATGCCTTGTGCATCACAATTACCCACACACAGCCCTGCATCAGACCGTGAGTTGACTTTTATGTTCATGTGAATGTCGGCTGCAGCGGCAGCCGATGACAGCTTAATTCCTGGGATGGGCCCCCCTCGCTGAGGCCCACCATTTGTCTGAGCTGACAGACAGAGATCAGACCGAGGAGAGATGAGTGGGAACCCTCCGAGGGCGCTCAGGTTTCTGGGCGCTGTGAAAAGATTTGTCCGGGCCATTCAGATCTGATCTGAGTTTCCCATGTTCAGCACTGCAGTGAGGTTTTAGGATAATGAGACCCTCTATCTTTCCCATCTGAGCACAAACAACAGGTACCAAACAGGTACACGTAAGGCTGATGGTGTGTTTAGTTTAAGTCCTCGATGCCACTGAGAAGTCCATGCCGCAGTGTTGAACCTTTCTCTCGTCACAAACCAGAGGAGCCAGGGTCCCAAACAATTACTCTGGAAGAGGCAGGAAACAGGTGAATTGAGGGTAGAGAGAGGGGAGTGGGATGAAATGAGCTGGAAAGAGGGGTGACCTCAGTTTAAAAAGGGTTGGGTAGGAGAGGTTTTTGGGCCAACATGAGCGTCTGAGGTGAAAGGGAGCAGAGGGAGCAGGATAAGAAGGATTAGGGGACGTGGGGAAAGAAGGTTGTACCACTTTGATAGAGGTCAGAGCGGCCGGCAGACGAGGACACAGCCGAGCGTTGTTTTTCGAGCATCTAATTTTGAGTCAAGTGCTGTTTTAGAGGAATGTGGTTAATGCAATGTTGACCTTGTGAAGATGACAGCGGAAAAACGTCTCTCGAGTGCCAAAATGACACGAACGTGCTTCGTCTTCCTGCTGATGAGTAACGCCATCTCGGTCTCCACACAGTTTAATGGGTACAACTGTGACGCCAGCTACCACAGCAGGTTTCCTGGTGAGAATACAACACATACACTCTTCTGTTATTCAGCCTGCAGGCGTGGAATATATACAACTTTAATACAAGGTTCTTTACACACTGTGATGTAGCTGTAACTCAACAATCATTGCTCATGAAGCATCTGTTACTGCTGTATAGATGGTTTATGATTGCTTACACAAATGAACGAGGCTCAGAGTGTTACGAAGCATTTATTTATTTTATTATATTATTAAGGAATGTTTATACAACAGTTATAGATGCCTAATAGGAGGAGTTTTAAAGGGGGAGTAATATATTCTTTAATTTGACATGAATCATGTTCCTATGTCAACCTAAAATGATGTTATAAAGTGCTCAAAACCATTTTTGAATTATATATGTGTGTATATGTACTCGAGTACAGTTTTAATAGTTTAGTGCTTGTGCTTTATTTTGATGTTTTGCTGCTTAGAGCAACAGTAAAAGAAAGTATGTACTCCTTTACTACATTAACGTCAAAACAAATAGGTAAATAAAAATATCAAATACACTTCAAATACCGAATAAGCTCCACCTGGACCATCTGCACTGTAAAATCTGACAAGATAGCTTTGAAAAATCAAGGAAACAGATCACTTCAAGTAAAGTAGACCAATCATTTTAAGTTGCTTAAATGTTTTATCTCAAACAACTCGGTAATTTTGAGGAAATCATTTTCATGACTTTTTAAAAGTAAAGCCAACTTTTAAACTTTACAGTGTACAGCATCTAAATGATGAACACGCAGTACATTTGACACGTGTCTTTAAGTAAAACTGAACAGCGTGGCTTTCTGAATATTTCTCTCCGTGTCACAGCTTTTATTGAGGAAACTGAGATCATAGAAAAATTTGTTTTGATCTCAAAATACATTTCAAAAGTGCACAGGAGAACGATTACCTCCAGAATGCCAATGAAATTAGAATATATGATGTAAGTTATAAAAGCTACTTGAAAATCACTAGTCTACTTTAAAGTAAAGTAAAGTCACATTGTCAGATTTTAAAACTTTAGCATTTTCAAAGCTGATTCTTATTGTAGACGTTTACTTTTGAATGGCTTTAAGAAATTATTATCAACATATCTGTATTATTATTATTCCACCAGAATTTTCTTCCTGGCAATATGAAAGGACTTCCAAACAAACTTTCATGTTGGGGAAATGAATACGTTTTCTGAGAAAGAATTGAGCAGCTGCCTGAAAAGATAAAAATTAAAAACAGTTCTAAATAATTTACATATTTTGAGACACTTTCCCTTTGGTGTCTGCAACTCTGCCTGAGGCCTTAACATAGAGGACAGAATAACAAAACAATATAACATTTTAAAAAAGCAGCACGAACACATCTCTGATAAGGACAAACTTTGATGGAACCATATCGGCTGCGATGCATAAAAAACACTCAATCGTACTTGGTTGGAATCTGTTTTTAGTGATGCCTCTGTAAACCGGCTGATTTGGCCTGTGAGCGCCGCCGGTTGTCTCATTTAGCTCTGAAACGTCACATATGAAAAGCACCAAATTGTCTCACCCTCGCAAGCAGTGTTTGTGTTTAAGTTACTATTTAAAGTGTTTTTTTTCTCAGGCCCACTGTATCTAAGGTACAAGGTAATATAAAAAAAAAATCCTGGAGTTTATGGTTCAAGAGTCCAGCTGGGTTTTGGCCTCACCATGTAATCAGGGACTATTTTACGCCTCAGATGTCAGATAAGAGGTGAAGTGAGGCAGCAGTGCTCTGGGAGTCAGGGGCCGGTCTCATCAAAAACTTTCCACACGTTTTTCTCCAAAATTTCAAACTGCATAGATTTCATTTTGGCATGTTTCACCTTCAATTCAAGTCAATACTGTCACTTGCTTGCGACCCGTGCATGAGCATCAATGCATCTGCAATTTCAGTGATGCGAAAAATGTAAGGAGTGAGTACAAACTTCTTTGGCAACACAAAGTTCAAAAAGCTATGTTGAATCTCCTCTCTGCCTCCAGGCGAGCGTGACATCAGCGTGTACTGCGGCGTTCAGACCATCACCTTGAAGATCAACTTCTGCCCCGTGCTCTTCTCTGGCTACACCGAGGCCGATCTGGCCTTGAACGGTCACCACAGCGACGCCCAATGCCGCGGCTTCATCAACAACAACACCTTCCCCACGGCGGTTCTGTTCAGCATCAGCCTCAGCACTCTGGAGGCCTGCGGTAACAGCCTGGTGGTAAAGAATACACAAACACAAGAGCAGGGCTTTAATATAATCAATAGGCAACTTGATCGTGCTGTTTATCGATTTTTGGGAGAAAGCAAAAAGGAACACGGCTGAGGTGTTTCTCTTCGCAGGTCAGCACAGCCTACGGAGCCAATGCCTATGGGAACATGTCGCTGGTACAAATTGGGAACGTCTCGGGTTATATCGACACCCCTGACCCACCAGCTATCATCAGCTACCTGCCTGGTTTGTTGTATAAATTCAGCTGCAGCTACCCGCTGGAGTACCTGGTCAATAACTCCCAGCTGGCATCGTAAGTATCTGCCAACAGAAAACCCCGAACTCGGAGGGTTTACTCACAGGATTTGATTTCAAGATTCCCTCCTTCAATTAAGAATTCATTAAGATTTGTTAATTGTTCTGCTAAACTGTGGCGGTGGCGCAGCGCCTGGTTGAAAAGCCTGCGCGGGTTTGTGTCTCATGGTAAATCTGAAAGGCCATTTATTTCAGAGTGCGAGTGCACACATCGCTGAACCGTCACGTAAATAAATAAATGAAAAAATGACAAAACTCTGCATTCAAAGTGATGTTTATGAAGCCGAGTCAATTCAGGAATGGGTAAAATGTGTATGCTGCGTTTCTTCACAGCTCCTCGGCTGCCGTGTCTGTCAAGGACAGCAACGGTACATTTGTGAGCACGTTGAGTATGATCCTGTACAATGTGAGTACGCAGCTGTGTTCAATCTACTACATAATCATTTCCCCTCGCAGTGCATGAACTCTACAGCATTGAACTGTGAAGTCTGGATGGAAGTTATTTCACGAGATTTGGAGATCATGACCTTTTTTTTTCTTTCATAAATCCATCAAAGGTGCTCTATGGGAACAATTCTTATTTCTTTTAATGGACAAATGTAAGCAGATGATGAAGAATTAGACCTTCACTGTCTCTCAGCTGCCTATACAGTCCTGGTTATGATTTGTTTAGTAGTTTAAATCCGCTGGACTGTGGGTTCCGACTTTATACACATTCTCCAGTGCCTCGTCTCAGTGCCTCCGTCTGCTTCGCTAACAGGAAGCAACAAAAGCCAACGTTAATTTAGAAACAAAGTCTGATAACATTAGTGACCGTCTTACAGCACAACACAGAAGTTCCACAGAGCCCCTTTAACTATTTTGAGAAGTATTTAAACAGATTTGTCTGCTTTTCTGTTATTGTTTACGATACCCATTAAGAGCAAAACCATCAATGAATGATGATGAAAAAACTAAACTATATATTTGTCTGATTCCTTGTTAAAATACTTCATTACGACACAATATTTCAGTGAGATAGAGGGACTAGTTTTATTAGCTAAATATCACATTGTATTTTTTTTACAACGTCCATTGGAATCTTTATTTACTTATAACAAGCAAAAAATAAACCCTCAGATTAATTTTTGTCGACTTAATTTTAGAAGTGAGATTTTCCCCCGACCACAAACGCCCTCCTGCTGCTGTAAATACTCACCAGAGCACCGGACGTGTATTAATCCGCCACTAAAAATAGTCCCAAACGATATCACCATTTTTTTATCCTGTTTAAGTGACATTTTTTAGGGAAATTATTAGCAACTTTTAAAAAATGAAAATGTATATTGTTGATGTGTTTTCATTGAGCTACCTGTTCAGTTAGAACAAAGAATTTTGGGACTGAGAGAAACAAACAGGCTGGCCAAGGAATCACTTTTGAATAAATAAATTATTGTTAATAAATGGTAAGATTTAAGATTAAACTTTAGTTAACAGTTATAGTACTAGTAACAAACAATGAGATGCTTTATAAACCATTTGTTAAGCTATTGTTTATTGAAAAGTCCCAACTGATGTAATGTGATTTCATAGGCAATGATGAATAAATACTGTGTAGTTCATCGTTATTATTAATAATACATTATTTGGAAAGCCATTATAAAGTTTAAACTGGTATTTGTAGATCTTTACATTGATTAATATGCTTAGTTTTGCATTAAATTGTGGAATTGTAAATAATTTAAAAAAAAACAGTAAGATTATTTAACTTTAAATTTACCATCAATTAATGATCTTTAGATGAATGTTTTACCATTGACAATAACAAAAAATATAGACTATCACCAGCCCTATATTCTAACACCCACTGTGTCAGGACTGAGCCCCTCTTTTAATTTAAAATGTTCAATTTCGTATTTCCAGTGAAAAACTAACCATTTTTCATTTATTCTCTCCACTTTTGACTTCTTCCTGCTCAGGATTCAACATACAATCAGCCTCTCTCCATCCCCATGGCTGGACTGGCTCTGAAAACAAGAGTATTTGCTGCTGTGAAAGCCACAAACTTGGACAAACGGTAACCGCTAACATCCGGCCATTCCCTAATATATGTTGATTTTCAGATATGATAAATCTTAGAAGTAGAAAAGAGCCTTTGCGACAAATCCGGCGCAGCAGAAATTATATTTTCCATCGATCACAGCATCATTCCCACCATCATTTTTACAGATTTAGTCCTTCTTTTGCCTACATTCATTATGCCATTATGTTATTATTGTACGTGAAGGCGCCAGTCTGCAGCAGAGAAAGACCTGATCTGTACTTTCCCATGTGCAGTTAGATCTCTATCCTTCATCCCATCTCACAGTTTTGTCCCTCTGCAGGTGGAACATCTTGATGGACTACTGTTACACAACCCCCTCAGGGAATCCTAATGATGAACTCCGCTATGACCTTTTCTTTGGGTAATCCTGCGTTCCCCCCCTCCCCTCAAGATGATGACTTGATAAACCACAAAAGGGAGTCATTTTCTATTCAGGCTCTCCAAACGGCTTATCCCCGAATAAATGCTTCTCAGTGGGTGCTTAAGCATACATCTAGACATCAAATCTGTCATTTTCAGTGTGTGCATGTGCTTGTTTGTGTCGTACTCATTTGACACAGCTGCTACAAAGACCCACAGACGACAGTTTTCGAGAACGGGAAGAGTCAGATGGGACGTTTTTCCTTCGAGGTCTTCCGTTTTGTCAAACACAGACACCAGAAGATGTCGACGGTGTTTCTGCACTGTGTCACCAAGCTTTGCCGAGCAGACGACTGCATCATGCTCATGCCAGTAAGAGTGAAAAATCACGACTCTCGGTTTGTGACTCCCTCTGTGCCTCCTGACCTCGTTGAGGACTGAAATCTGATGATGTGATTGGCAGATTTGCGGGCGACGTCGCAGGCGGGATGAAGCGGAGAGCCTTGATTCTCCACCGGCGGCATCTGGGAACGCCGTCATCACCGCAGGGCCAATCATCACCAGGAGTGGTGAGAATAGTAATCCAACTCTGAGAGAGGATTCGGACGACATTTTGGGAAACGAGTTAGTCACAGAGGATAATAATCAATACCATTCACATGTCTCTACCCTGATTATGAAGCTCCAGATGATTGGCTTAGCTTAGCATAAGTCTGGAAACTGTTGTGGCTCTGTCCAAAAGTGGAAGAGAATCTTTTCTACCAGTATCTCTAAGGATCACTAATAAACATGTTATATCTGTTGGGTTTAGTCTGCACAAAAAAACATGGAATAAAAACATAATATCGTTATTTGCGGGGCTATCTTTTGGTTGGGAACAGTTTGTGATACTTCTCGGAGTAAAAGACCATCGTGTTCCAGGTTGCAAGTTGTTTAAATGTAGGAAATCTGTCACTTCTACTGAACACAACAGATATTGGAAGTCAGGAAAGACATCAGACCATATCTCAAGGTAAAACCACATTCCTGAAAACCAATTAGCTTCCATCAGACGACAGCTAACGATAGCATTCAACCACTTTCTAGCTAACATGGCCAATAATGTGTTAGAAAATATAATGAAATTAAATATTAACTCATTCTGAAATATTCTTGTTGATCTTGGACGCATGTATTTCAACCTGGAAGTGAAACACACTGTGGATGCAATGAAAGAGTAATGTAACCTAGGAAGTTGCTATATTTGGAGAGAGCCAAGCAAGCTCTTTCCCCTGTTTCAAGTTTTTATGTTAAGCTAAGCCCACTGTCTGTCTCCTGGCTGCAGCTTCATATTTTAATTAATAAGAGTTCACAAGAAAGTAATTAAGCACTTTTCCCAAAATGTCATGGTTTTCATCTTAACCTGGATAAATCAATACACCCACAGAGCCATTGAAGATGAAAGTGTAAAAAAAATATATATATATTCTAACGCTTTTAAAATTCCTTTTTCAGATGAAACTCCCGTCAACAACTCCCAACTCGGTAAGCTCCCTTAACATTAAAGGTTTACACTATCACCCGTGACTAAGTCCTCAGGTAGGGGGTGAAGACAGCAGATACTCATGGAAATTGGTGATTTAAGGCAACAACAAAAAGGTTTTCACTTCACAAACTCAGCTCATGTTAAGCTCACGCCAAAGAGCCTGTTTCAAATTTCTGCTTTTCATCACCTTTTCCCTCCCGCAGCATCTGGAGACCCCTCCCAGCCCATGAACCCCGTGACCAGCGCTCTGATCTCAGGCGTGGTCATCCTGGGCGGGGTCAGCGTGGCCTTCCTCCTGCTGTCGGTGCGCCTCCTGCTGAAGTCCCACCTCCCAACATCCACGGCCTCAGGAGTCTGGAACCCCAGCTTCAAGTGAATGAACATCTGTATATAAAAGATATCCTGGTACTGATAACATGTGCAGTCCACAGACTTAAACAAACTGATTTATGTGCGTGTGCATGAGCGCTCTCCTTTGTATACATTATTAAATGTGTTTATTGTACTGTAGGTGTTGTGTATTTATTGCCTTCAATACCTCATTGTTGTTTTTCATTATGCAGTGTTTTTACGGAAGCTTAACACTCATAATTCTGATGCAAAACTTCAAAGTAAAACATCAGAACTGTGTGTTTAACTTTCCCTTTATTTCTTTCATGTGTTGTGCTTGATGAAAATGACTTATATGGCAAATTTTCTCTTATTTTTTAAGGATATCATTGCATTTTGTAATTATTTTTTGACAAATCTGTTCACGAAAAAAAAAAAGAACAGAATGAAACTGAAATATAAACCATTATCACAAAAGAGTCGCTTCATTTTTTGTTTCACTCTGATAGATTTTACAACATTTTAACCCTGTATGTTAGAATCAACAAATAAAGCACATCTAAGTCAAAAAAATAGATTTTATCTGGTTTTAAAGTACTTTGTAAAACTTGTACACATTCTAAATAAATAATTCAACACTTAAAGATATATTTTATTTCACTTTCTAACTATCTGCAATGGTTAGCTTAGCTTACCTTACCATAATGTTAGCCTACCATAACATCTAACACTCTAAGCTAAGTTGTTATGCTAAGTGTATCTGGTTTAATTTGTACAAAAGCAACAGCGTAAAAACAGGAAGTCGTGGTTTTACAGCATTTACATCCTGTTAATTACGAGTTGTCACCCTGGTAAAATGTCATATCACCTTCACGTTTCATGTTTATGATCTGATTTAAATATCAGGAAGTGGAGGGGACAGTGGTGGAGTTCGGTGAGTTTCAGTTCAGTGCAGTTCAGGTCTGTGTTTCAACATTTGTCGGTGTGAAAGAACGTGGATATTTTAAGAACATCTTGGGAGTCGACAATTTCTAGCCGCATTTGTGGCGCAAATAAAACAGATATTTCATACGGGAAGTCACGAAAAGAAAAGTAAAGAATCAGAAACATTCATTGAGCTCTAAAGGTGCTGGTAGATGGATTTATTTTTTTCCAGTCTTTAGGCTAAGCTAAGCTAAGCTAACCACGATAGACTGTTAATGTTAGCTAATGTTGGCTGAGTAACTCTTGGCAAGACAACAAAAATCGATTATTTTAAAATAGTATCCTAGTATTTGGAAAACACTTACCTACTTATTGGGGAGATTTGAAGATTTGAAGACTGTCTAACGTTTAAAAGTTCAGGAACTAGCTGCTGATGTTTTCCGAGGTCAAGAATGAGCTGCCACATGTTAACACCACAACTGGATTCAAACGATAGAATTAAGTGGTAAGAATTATTAGAATTAGCTGTAACTATAAGTTAGTGGGTTATGATGTCGCTGACAAGTTAGAATCGTCTCAAAATGTGGTGATTTAGATTTCTTCCGATTAAACAGATAAAATATTCTTGAGAAAATCCTCATAGTTTCATCTTTAAGCTGAATAAAGCATTTTAAAACCCAATAGATTATCTGAAAAATGTATCTTCACAAAGCTGATATTTAGGAGGTGGTGTTCACATGACAGCAACAATATGTGACACTTAACATCAGTATAACTGTACGATTTTATATTTAAACCTGCATGTACCACCTTAATGATGGCTGCTCCATGAACCCTTTTTGTGTTTTGCGTATATAAATATTTACAATAGGTTTCATGTAATTTCCTCTATGATCAGAAAAGTTTGCTCTTTTTAATACTGGCACACGTCTTTGAAAGTTTCCCAAATGTCATGGCCTCACGGGTGTTCAATCTCCAGGAAAATGAACAAAATACCAGCCGCTGCCAGAGCTCATTTGATGACTGCCAGAATTAATCTTTCAATTTTTCCCGTATTGATTTTCTTTTCCGATGACCTATATAAATGTCTGTTGCCTTCAGCTGCGTCTCACGTGTCCAAACTCCGAGGCTGTTTTTGTGACCCGCGCAGCTCTGCTGCATTCAGCGCTCTTTATCACTCTAATCCCTCATTTCAACAGCCATCTTGTGATGTATTCAGCGTCCACAATGACAGCAGATAAACTGAAATGAGAGGAATTAATGTTATCGTCCACCCTCTCAGTTTACGATCAGCGGTAATTGATTAAATCCTTCTCCCAAAATGGAAATGAGGCCTGGATTTGGTTTTGAATTTTGAGGCCAAGTTCAGGTGAGTCAAGACCATGGAAAAATACTTTTTTTTAAAGATCTGAGCAGTAAATGTGAGGATGTGTGATGAAGGACTCTTAGTATGTTTATGTGCACTAACAATAATAACATGCCCTGCATTCGACAAAAGATTGAAGGGGACGCCCATCCTCCAACTTGACCCCGATCAGAGCTTTCACTTCCCAGGTGGCTCATCTGACAAGATCAGGTTTCCGACCTTCCTTCAGTCTGAACATTTCAAACATTTTAAAAGATGCTCCAAACATCTGGGCAGCTGTAGTTTGACTCACAAGCAAGAAGAGAAATACTGAGATGTAAATCTTGTGCTATTTATGCTTCAAAAGTAAAAACTCACAAGGTTTAAAACCTGATAAATGTCAGTCTGACAAACATATTTGTTGATTTAAGTATGACAGGAAATTATGAGAATAAAAAAAAGCCCTCATGTAAAATGTCTTTTGTGCCAATTTGTCAAAATAAGGGTCCCAGGTCCCACTAAACCACCGAACACCTCACAAGACAACAGGTCCTCTTTCCTCTATTATGCGTAAGCTGAATAGAAACCATACATACTCTTACTTTATTAAGTTTCATATTAGCAGGTGAAGGCATTACACACACAAAGTCACAAAGCCGTATGGACATTGTTAAAGCATGTGGCTTTGAAGGGGGCTGTGTTGGGTTTCATCATTTCGCCTCCAGGAGAGGACCACGACCCCAAAAAGAGAATTGTTTACGGAAACACTGACCCTGTTTCCATTCAATCCTACGGCAGTGTCGTGACCACACGGCGGTCAGGTTCACCATATATAAAACAGCCGCCTGTTCTCTTATCATAAACCAGCAAAGAGACGTAGGAGGTAAGATCCAGGCTAAGATGCAGTTTCATGATTGACAGCTCTGGATTAAGCATCTAAATTTGGACCTTTCTGACTGGACTTATAGGTTTCTACTTCTGCATTGTGCTGGACTCATTAAGATTTATTTTCTGTATCTGACATCTGTGTGTTTGCCTCAGCTTTCTCACACAGGGCAAAACAGTGAGATGGCTTTATTCAGCTTCCTCATCCTGACCTCCCTTTGTATTGCGGGCCGAGAGGCCCTCAATTTATCGGACTGCGGAGCCAATGCCAGACGACCAGGTGAGGCGGCCGTGACCTTCGTGCTCACACTTTTTGTTTTGTGTTAAAGAGGTCATATTGATTTTAGTTCAGATGTAGACCTTTAGGGAGGCCATATTGATTTTAGTTTATGTCAGATATCTAATTAACACACTTGAAAGAGTGTTAATTACACTGTTAGAAACGTGTAAACAGAGGAGACAGAGATGCTGATCAATTTGAATGTATTTTCATATGAAATTACACAATATTCAACAATCTGATTGTTCCTATGCATCAGTTTGGGTTAGAGAAATGTATATGAAATATTAATAACAATTTGATCTCATCATCAGAACCCACTGATATCTCTGTGGTTTGTGGCACATCTGCCATCAACCTCGCGATTCAAGTCTGCCCGGTTATCTACACCGGCTACAACAAGAGCCTGCTGATCCTCAACCGCGTCTTCGATGATGAGGACTGCCGGGGGACACTGGACACCTCGGTGACTCCCCCTGTGGTGAGATTCACCTTCCCAATCAGAGAGGGAAACGCCTGCGGGAGCAACTTCTTGGTGAGTGTTGAGTCAATGAAGTGTCCTGATTTGAAGGGATGGGACTTGTTGACCTTTAGCTGAGGAGAGTTAGAGCAGATTTAGGAAATTGAGTGCTGTGTTTCTGGGCCATGTAAGAAGAAGAAGAAGAAGAAGAAGAGGAGAGAGATTTTCTGCCAGATATGCGCGAGGAGAATCAGTCTGCTCTTGACTTAATGTTACACAGACACACGCAATCCCACCAGCCCCAAAGTTGCTCCACTTTTCTAGCTGTGATTTCATCACCGCTGCCTGCTGTGTCAGAGGACATCGATTTTTAACCATTTCTTAAATAATCATGTCTCCGTTTGAATAATTCCTCAGACCACGAGCGCACCGGGGACGGGAATATTCTCCGACTTCTCCAACGTCCAGAGGGTCAACATCAGCGGGGTGATCCGATCCTTCGACCCCACCATCGGGACGATCACCTACAACGCAGAGCTCAAGTATTACTACTCATGCGCTTACCCTCTGGAGTATCTGATCAACAACACCCAGGTGGACGTGTAAGTTCTGATATGTGGGTTAAAAAATACATTAAGACTTAAGTTTCACCAGCGTGGCCAAATGTGATCTCACCCCTTTCTTCCTCGCAGGTCATCCTCCTCCGTTGCTTTGAAGGACAAGAATGGGAGCTTCATCAGCACCCTCAGCATGTCCTTGTACCAGGTGCCACCTTACACCTTTTCTCACATCATACCCTGGCACTGACGTAAAACTGTAACTCCAGAAGATTTCAGGGCTTACATAACCGTTCACCTGCTCTTCCTTTGCCAGGATAAAAATTACACCACGCCCCTGTACATGCCACCTCTGGGCCTCGAGCTGAGAACAGACATCTACGTTCAGGTGGTCGCATCCAACCTGACATCCCAGTAAGAACCGTTGGCGTTATCTGACACCTGCTGCCTTTTCTTTGTGTGGTTCCGACCTGGACCTTTTTTTTATCAAACAAACACCTGTACTTTACTCAAAACATTTCCATTTAAAGCTACTTTACACTTATACTCTACTTCATTTTAGGGGGAAATGTTTCATTTTGTACTCAGCAAATAACTTAGTAGGAGTAAGATGTAAGGTTTAGAAAACACGATTAAACCAGAAGTGAACACATTTTTGGGTTGTGTGGCCCTTCACAACAAAGTTAGAAGTTGCACGATTTTGTTTAAACAACTGCGAGAGGCCCAGGGAGGTCTAATGATCTATTATTTGATAAATAAAATAAAGATTAGAGAAAGAAATATAATTTTTTTAGCAGTTTTTGCTTTACAACTCACTCCTACTTACAGCAGAGTCAGTTTCTTTTTCATAGGTTAGTGGAAGATTGACGTAATTGTGGATCATTATAATACCCGTGTACAAAAAATGGGCTCTTTTGATGAGGTGGTGCCCAAAAGAGCTTGAGTGATGCAATAATTATAATGGAAGGGAAAAAAGAGTGCAGAGAGCCAATCAGAGAGTATTGATCCATCTACCATTCTCTCACAAAGAAACAACCTTAGATTTGACTTCTTTTGAGTTTCAAAATGTTTGAAATCTCCAGAATCAATCAGGAATTCGAATTAACAACATATGGATGAAAAAAATAGCAGCCTGGCTAAGATGGAAACTATTTTTTTTTTTTTTTTAAAACCCCAAAGTGGAGCAGGAAGAAATCTCTCTGTTCGTACATGAAAATGTTAGAGAAGACAGTTTGGTTTCACATTTACACCTGCAGATAATGTAGGAAGGTGATTGTAAGCAAAATCGATGCCACGCACAAAATAATAGACCGAAACCAGCCTGTTGTGATTTTACGCGTTTGCTCTCAGCAGGTGTGTGCTCGCTGTTCTGTCTCCGCGCTGCAGTCATCAACGATCTACTTCAAAACCAACCAAACCAACAAAAAGTTGCTTTCACTGTAAGAAAATAGATAAAAAAGCTTGTGAGCGGGTTAACTTTCAGCAGTTTGATAAAAAAAATAAAAAGAAAAGAAACGGGTCCGGGATGTCGGTCATGTATGGACGGCTGAGTGAACGTCTAGATCAGAAGTTTTCAAAGTGGGAGATGGGCTCCAGATAGATTCAAGGGAGGATCGGTGAATGGAGGGGAAGAGGAGATCACATAGAAAAGCCTCAATGTGTGTGATTTGGTTAAAAGACAGTTCAAAGTGATAGTGGTTTTGAGGACAGACCTTTTTAATGTATTCGCTGTAGTCAAACATCGATATCAGGCCATCGCAGCTCCATTGTTGAGTGTCTAGAGGGTCAGACAACATACTCGAGACCCCATAGGCATCCAGGAATTGAGCAAAATTAAACATGTAAGCTTGGAGGAGGTTACCACAGTCTCAGGCTTTGAAAACCACTCTTTCTAAATGAAAAAAAGATGTGCTCCAGCTCTCGTAGTCTCCAAACACTACTTTGTCTTGATAGATTGTAAATTTGAGGATTCCACCTGTGACCTGGAGTCTCTGACTCGGTGCTGGGGACCTCATTCTTTCTCCACAGGTACCTCGTTCTTCTGGACCGGTGCTACGCCTCGGTGAATCCACAGCCCACCAACTCCACCTTCTTTAATCTCTTTGTCTCGTAAGTCACAAAAACACCTCACGAAGTTCTGTCAAAAAACAGCATGAGCTGCCTACTAATGGTACCTCTTGGATTTCACCCAGTCTTTCCAGGATTGATAATGGGTTCTGTCTCTCGCTTCAGCAGTCCCGTTTTAAATTTAAACCTTTACACGTATCTACAGGTTTTCCTCTCTCGCAATAAGTGCAGCTCAGCTAACTCTAAATCCAAAGGGAGTCTTGATTTCATCTCCCCGCGTTTCTTTCATTAATACACTGCCTGTATGTGATGTGCAAACGGGGCACTTGTGAGGTTCGCCTTCTATTGAAAGGTGCTCCATAGATCAACTCACCACCATGCTGGAGAACGGGGAAGGCCAAAAGGCACGTTTCCACTTCCCGGCGTTTCGCTTCATCGAGCAGCAGAATGAGACCGTCTCCACCTTCTATCTGCACTGCATCACCCGACTCTGCGAGCCCAACACCTGCAGCACCTTCAAGGTAGGAAGGCCGCACATGCATGTCAAGCAGAAATCTCTCAGTTACCCCCAGCCATATGATCAACTCTGGCGTGTCTCTCTCCGTCTGGTTTGATCCACAGCAATGCAACAGGAGGAGGAGGAGGAGCATGGAGTCCACGGTCGTCCAGGAGAGGATCACTGAGCCGTCTGTGCTCACGGTGGCTATAAGGACCAAGACAGAAACCTGTATGTCCCCTTTTTGTGCAAATTAGTAGTTAAAGACAAAAGAGGAGGAAAGATTTAATAAAGCAACACTTCTATCTGTGTCAGACATCATCAAATAAACACCACAGAGCAGAACGAGCCATGTAGAGAAACACAAACATCTCAGGGGGTCGTGATAGGAATCATTAAAGGAATAGTTTGTCAGTTAAATAAAATAAATACACTTATTCACTTTGTTGTTTAGAGTTAGATGATACGATTGGTACCCCTCTGATGTCTGTAAGTCAAATATGAAGCTACAGCCAATTAGCTTAGCTTAGCATAAAGACCGAAAATGGGCAGAAAGTGTACGCCTACATGACAGAGATAATATGTTCAGGGGTAGATGTTAGGGCTACTTCTATGGATTGTTTTGGGACAGAGGCAGGCTAGCTGTTCCCACCTGCTTCCAGTGTTTATGCTAAGCTAAGCTAACGAGGTGGTGGCTGTAGCTGTATATTAAGCATACCTTTTGTATCTAATTCTCTGCAATAGAGCAATTAACCAACATTGTCTACTACTTTGCTTAAAGAAGACAAAACATGCCTCTGTAAAAAAATGGCTAAAAAAAGGAAGAGTCCACCCAAAAATTCAAATTCAGCCATTATCAAACCCAAATCAACAAAATTCAAATTTTTGGTGAACTTATAGAGTAATATGGAATAAAATACAAAATAAAAGAAATCCAGTCATAACACATGTCTACATCACAAACATTCACTAAAATATTACACTTAAGATCACATAAATGATCCAGACAGGTTGTAAAAGTGCGGCACACATGTATTTAATTCACGTTAAAACCACTCATCACACTTTTCTGACTTTCATCCTCTCTTTCTCTCTATGATTCAATTCATTTTGTCAAACATGACATTTTTGGATATAATATCTCTCATTATGAAATCTTCTTTTTTGTCTTTCTTGCAGCCATTGTCTCCAAAGAAGAGGGTGAGTATGTTATTTATTAGCTTGACTGCCACTCACAAAGTTTTTTTTGTACTAATTAGATTCGCCAAAAATGAAAAGCACTTCTTATCTGCAGCGAGTCATAATGTCTTCTGCTGTCTGCTGGAATTAAACATCCCATAATGGTGTCACTCTCGTTTGTGCACAGCGCTGTCTGCTGGCCAGTCTGATGGCAAGGGCGCTACTGTTGGCCTCGGGATTGCTGTGGCTGTCCTCATTGTGATAGGGGTGGCAGCCATTTTGATGGCGGCAACCTTTTATCGGAAATTGAAGCAGCTAAGCTAGCAGCAGACGGTGATGTTGATTGAATAAATGAGTTTGACGGGGGGGGGAGGCATTCACATACGGATGGAGGTGCATAATGTACATATGTAGGACTCTGCTGTACTGAATCACACTATCGATTGAAGCACTTAATGTTTCTTTCCAATCCTTCATGGACTGTTAGCAGATATGGAAGGTGAAGTCTGAATAATGCACTTAAGAAAGTAGAGCCTCAACTAATTATGATTTCCTTTATTGATTAATCTGCCAATTATTTTCTCTACCTTTATATGGTGCAAATAAATTGGTCAATGAATCCCAAAGCTCAGGATGTTGTTCTCAAATGCAGGGCTCCAGACCAACTATTCACACTGGTTGCACATCATTTAGGTGCACCCAATAACATTTAACTTGGTTTAATTACAGCACACGCAACGTTTTATACATTTTCAATCTGACCTGCTGACTATCAGCTGCACTGTTAGGACCAATGACAATGTTTAGGCAAAGTTTTTGGGTCACTTATCAGAAAAGATCAATTTAATAGTTGAAATTGTTGCAGCTCTAAAAGAAAGAAAGATATTCAGTTGTCATTTTAAAAGAATACCTCAACATTTTGGGAAATACAGTTGTATAATACTCGGTACTTGCAACTAAATTGTCTAGAAAAGAATTTCTATTAATTTTAAATTCTCAATTTCGCATTTGTTTATATTAAACAAACAAGACAAGAGTGTTAATTATTGAGCTTCAGAAGTGTTGCTAGGTGAACTTACCATTGGACGGAGCTAGGCTAGCTGTTTCCCCTCTTTTCTTCCAGTATTTAAGCTAAGCTAAGCTAACCTGCCCACATGTTTGGACGTGACATTGGCATCGACCTTCTCATCTAACTCTCTGCAAGACACCGAATAAGCGTATTTTCCCAAAATGTCGAATTTTTCTTTAGGCTGCAGCCGTGATCACAGAAAATTCACAGTGGCAACAAATTTGAATTCTTACATTTTTGTATCTCTATGTCAGGGAGTAAATCTTCTTTGAAGTGCATCTTGTTTACTTTACCTACAGTCCATAAAAAAACCCCATCTACATCTATGTATGAATCATGAACATGCATGACACAGACAGTGGATTGCACTTTTTGTAACGACTTTACAAGCAGCAGATGTGTGAAATGTTGCATGTCTTATGTAGAAGTGCATGTGTACGTGATTAAATTCTAGATGCGAAATGAGTCCTGCGTTCTGAAGGTTTATTTAACTTTAATACATGTAACCATGTTAAATCTACTGTGGCAACTGTTCTGAGAAAGTTTGTACATTTCCACGAGGAGGAGAATGATTGCTGCTGTGTATATTTGTGCCATTTTTCTTTTTTTATATCACGCATGCATTTATTGTGACTATTAAAGCTTGTAAGATATGAAAACCAGAGAACGAGAGGTCGTGTCTTCCAACAGCAGACACTCGCCTGCAGCTCAGAGCATCCTCTGCGTGGCCGTCCAGTCCACATGAAACAGAAGGACACTTTGGTTATCTCCGGCGTGATGTGGAAATTGCAAAGAAATGAAAAGGATTAATTCATCAGGCCGAGTATACTGTAACTGGCACACACGCATTTATGCAGTTTCATAACCGGAGGAGATGTAGACCGTACAAAAAGTGGAGCTGTTCAATATGAATATTGGTATTTCAAATTCACACACTCGGGAGTTTCCGTCAGTTTTGAGGATTGATGTGGGAGCACAGGGGATGAAAGTAAGTTTTGTGTGTCGATGGCTGTGATGTTTTTGTAATGATCCTCCACTAGAGGGTGTCTAATCACCATTTTTTTTAAATCTCATTTTCTGAAGCCTGCATCTCCAAGCCCACCTGTCCAGTGTGTGCCAGTAGCTCTTGGCAGGATTGGTTTTGTTGTATTGCTCACAAGCTCCAGCACAAGCTTGTTTCCCCTCATGTCAGCTTTATGAAGGGCTGGGAGGCTCACACGCCGCCTATATATTTTTCAGTTTACTGTATCAGGGGACGTGAGATCGATGACTTTCTGAGCGACCGAGGAAAAAGCGGGATGTCTTCCTCGTCTGTACAAAAAAGAACAAGCAAAGCAATCAGCTGGCTTGACAAATTATCTAATTACGAGTTCTTGTACTGTTAAGTAGGCCATGACAAACTCCACGACAAGACGACCCACTTTGAAACGTGATGGGGATAAATCAGCTGAGCTGGAAGGTAGTGCCCCATTAGGACTGCAGCGACTGTTTGTTCGGGATAAATCCCCTTTTTTATGAGTTCCCTGTAATTTAATTAAACCAACAGGGATAAACGCATGCTCTGTCACTCTCTAATGGTGTGGACATTAACCTTTGGATCCTGCTGCTTTGCCCTCCATAATGATAATAGCTGTGGGGGAGCCGGAGTGATGTGCAGCTCCAAATTTGCAATGCTGCTTAGGTAGCTCTTGACAGTGCATATTTTATTATATTTTAGCATAATTAAAGTCATGTTGCGTCTTTGTAAGCACTATTTGTTTTGCTGCCATAAAAAAGTTTTTTCTTTATAATCTGTAAGAGAGATGCAATCTCAGCGAGGATGCAGCTGTGTTCTAATATTTCGGGGCGGTGTTTTTGTCCTCAGCTGAAAGAATAATTGTCCTGTCATTTCCATTCTAATTAATATGCATATGAGTCTGTCTGTGGGCTATACATTAAGCTCAGCAGACAGCACAATCAGGAAAAATTGATGGAGCCGTTGTAATTCAGGGCGGGCGTGTGAACATGTAGACTTGGAATATGATGACTCTTTATAAACAGTGTCAGACTCCTGCTAATGGGATGATGTGATGTGCTAATGTGCTAAAGAAAAAAATTATAAAATCAAGCAGGGATGGGTTCAAAGCAGGTAAATGTGAAAAACTTTACAAAGGTTGGACTGAGCCGGACTGCTGAGCCGGCGAAGCCACGCTGGAAGGTCCAGCTGTTCCATTAACCTTTGATAATGAGACAGTGAAGCTGGGAAACTGTGGGCAAAGTGTAATGTCATGTTCACGTCATATCAGAGGAAACAGAAGAAGAACGAACACGACACCATTTCCTTGCCACATCCTGCTCATATTTAAGGGAATAGTCCAACATTTTATAAAATACAATTATTTCGTTTCTGGCAGAGCGCTAGTGTCAACAACACGATCAATAGACCTAGAACTCTTATATCTGATGGTTAGCTTAACACATGCTAAAGCTGGAGCTACTGTTGACTTAGCTTAGCTTAGTTTAGCTTAGCTTAGCTTAGCTTAAAGACTGGAAACAGCTAGCCTGGCTCTGTCTGACTAGCAACTCTGAAAGTCACTATTCAACCAATTTAAATTAATGTGATATAAAGTGTACAGTAGGCTAGGCTAAGTTTCTGAGGCGCTTTTGTTCTGATGTTTTTTAACTTTGGACTGGGCCAGGCTAGCTGTTTCCTTCCACTTTTTATGCTAAGCCAAGCTAACCGCCACCCAAGCTAACACTAGCAAATAAAGCAAGCAAAGAAGTAAGCAAGCTTTAGACGTCCAGGTGCATTTTCTCTGCTTCAGACCGACCTAGCACTCATTTCAAGTCTTGATGCTGGGCTAGCGTTAAGCTAACCTTTTCTTGACTCAAGCTTAACAGCTAGCCTCAGCTAGCTAATGGACAGGATGACAGTGGCAAGGAGGCAAATAAGTCAATCAGTGAACTTCAAAAACCTTTGTAGGCTAGTCAGATTGGCTTTAACTAAGGAGTAAGACAGTATACCCTTGATGCTAAGCTAACATAAAGATGTACTGACTCTAGCTTCCATCATTAAAGCATGATAGCAAGCTTGAGAGGTCCAGGTGGATTTTGTTGCCTTTGGACATCGCCTGGCTAGCTGCTATTCTGTTTCAAGTTTTAATACTGAGCTAAGCTAACCCTTTTCTGGCTCCAGTTTCACAGTTATCTTCCGCTAACGGAAAATATGACAGTTTGGTCTATTGTCTTATCCAACTCTCTGTAAGACAACAAATACATCAATGAGCTTTAGAGATGCTCAAATCTTTTTTAGGCTTCAGACTGAGCCAAGCCACATTATCACTCTTTTGTTAAGCTAACCTTATTGTCACCTAACTCTCGCTCTGGGGCAAGACAACAAACAGCTTTAGAGGGTGATTAGCTTTGGACTCTAATTGATTAAAAAGTAGGTATTTGAAAAGTTTCATTGTAACCTTTGCTGTGAATTGACATGCTATAAATAAAATGTACTTGACCTGGTTTAACAATTAGCTTCAGCTTCATTGATTGATTGATTTCATTTGACAATAAAATAATAAATTGTTGATATCACGAGAAAACTAGCAGGCCTTTTCTTTTTTTCCATTGTGCTCATTGTAAGGGGATACAAGAATAGTCACCAGCAAATGACTCAGCAGCTCATACATTCAAAAACGCTGAATACCACATAACATCTACAATACACAACATACGGTAATAAGGGGAAAAAATTACTGTCAGATAAGACAGTTTTGTCCATCACCTCATCTATTTCTCAGAAAGAAAAAAGTTTATCAGTGAGCTTTAGAGATGTTGGTAGGAGGAGTTTGTAACCTGTGGAAAGATCCAGGCTGTGTTCACCTATTTCCATTTAAATCCATTAAGTCATCCTAAGTTTTGCGAACCATGATGATCTTCTCGTGTAACTCCGAGCGAGAAAGCCAACAAATGTAGGCCTGTTTCCCCAAATGCCAAACCATTCTCGTCATCATTCCACTGAGATTGTGACTCGGAAAATCAGGTTATCTGAAAAATTGCTTCTTAATTAGATATAGCCTGTAAACCAAGCAAACATTGACGTATGTCAGCCAAAGTATGTTCTTTAAAGTCATGTATACCGAATTTAATGGATACGGTTATCGTTACAGTACATTTTATCATGAACATCTCTGTAATCCTATAATCGTATTGAACTGATTGGCGACATGAATGAGCATGGCAAGCAAGGTAGATATTTACCTGCTTCCCAAGTCTCCAAGCTGAGTTAACCGTCTCATTACAGTATAGCATATTTGTCAACATGTCAAAATATTCCTAATTGGCACACATTAGAGCATTAAAAGTGGAGGATTATGATGCCTGCAGAAAAAAAATCCCAAAGATCTTTCAACAAGAACTTGACATGGTTCCCCCCACCCCCGTCAGCATCTGTTGTTTGTGTGATACAATATGAATGCAGCATATGCCCATGTGTAGGTACAGCATCAGTGCAGCCAGTCCGTGTGGATCGTGTGTGTTAGTGCCGGTCCAATTAGTGTTGATAGGAAAGCAGAGAACTCGGTTGTGTGTACAACACCAGAACACACTGTTAAAGCCTTCAGGGGTTGTTGTGGGGTAAATCCAAATAAGTTTTCTTAATGTCGGTGCCCACTTGACTGTAAATGTCTCACAAGAGGAGATTATTTCCAATCATTAATCACCGCAAACTGTGGGACAGAAAGAGGAACCGGAGGACGGGAAGAAAGTCTAAGCTTATCGAGGCTAACGCGTGATTGGCACGTAGCTTGAAGCGTTTTGTGTGTAATGAGTGAATAAGCTTCAACCCTTTAATTACCTTTTCTTTTCTCTTTTTTTCAGTAAATCAGTTTCTATGGAGATTCAAAATTAGACTTTTAAAACTTGACTGATTTAAGTGAGTTCAGCTCAATTGAATGACACCACTGAAAGACAAGTGTGAGTCACTATTATTAAAACAAGAACCGAGATGTGTGCTTCACTTTGCTGGATTTAGTTGTGATCTCAAAGTCTGATTGCTAAAATTAGCTGGAAAACTTGGCAACAGAAAAAGGTCATGACACGAGATGCTCTTATGACTTTTTAAAAGTTAAAGTCTACTTTTAAAAATTCACAGAGCAGCTCCAGGAAGTATTCAGAGACGGACTGACTGAGTGTTGGTTTTGCTCTCTTTTCTTGGAATTTGCTCCCAATAGAAAATCTTGAATATTAACAGAATATTAAACATTTAAACCTGCATTTACATTTGTATGGCCACTGAGGGCAGTCCGAGGAGTTGTATTAGCAAACCGTAGCTTAATTACATATTCAACAGGTATGCAGCATTTGTATTCATGCCTCCAAATGACTGATGTAAATCCAGCATTCACTCTCCTTTAAGCTCTGTTTTTGGTCTCCACCAACTCTCTTTTCACTCTTTAGCCGCTAAATGCTTCACCGTGTTGACCAGATAGTTGCTGATAGGTGGTGTACAGTGGCTTGATCAGAACTTTTTTTTCTGAATAGCTGCCTGCCGTAAAAACCAAAACAGTTCAAATTCAGCGTAGAGTTTAGGGAAACTGCTGAGTTGGGTTTTGACTCTAAGTAGATAAAATGCTGGTAGTTAACGTTTTTGAAAATCACAGATATGTTCAAATTTGTTCATGTCGTAGGCTACACCAGTGGATCACTATTAGGAGACCTCAGGAGAATGTCCAGCTGCTTTTGTGGGGACATTATGTTGCCACCTTAAAGCAGACAGGACTCCGTCTTCAGTTTGGCAACTTTATTCTCCCCGGCACTGCACTTTTTTATGTTCGTTTTTCCAGACTCTTGCCGGAGCTCACACATGTACAACAACACAGCCTCAGCCATAATCCAAAAACGTCACAGCCGCACGCACGCTGATGACGCATTACGTCACACAAAACAAAAATACATTATTTTGTACATTGACCAAAGACAATTGCTAAATAATGTACAAATGAGAAAAATAAAATGATATTACTCAGTAAAAGGTCTGGGCCCATATTCACAAAGACTTTTATCTTAACGTTAGGAGTAGGAGTCGTTTCTTAAAAGTAATTCACAAAGCCGCTGAGACCTACTTTTAGTTATGAAAACAGTGAACTCCTAAACTAGAAGCAACTCTCTGTTTCTATGGATGACGTCAACTTAGAAGGACGCACTTAGAAGCGGTGACAGTGGTGATTGGTTGTTGAGTGACAGGGCAGCCCATTGAAAAGTCATTTGGGCTACGCAATGCATGAAGTGAAAATAAGGAAGTTGCCTACAAGCCCATGACAAAGATATTGGATAAAGAAATGTATTCATGAGGAGAAATTAAAATTAAAATTAAAATTAGAAGATTGCGATGAAAAACGTTAACTGTCAATAAAAGTGGCATTTGGCCTGTTAGTTGTCCACATAGGCCAACTATCCAACGGGACTATGTTGCGACACTATAAATGACCGTTCAAGTAACCAAAACCACTCCCCATTAAAATTTCGCAATAATGTCCAGTATATTGTAACGTGCGTCAAAGACAATTTGTGTATTGATGGAATGCAACTTTTTCCGATTGACAAAGACGTCTTCATCCTGAGAAGGTGCAATTATTTTAATATGCGTCCCATCAATGGCACCGATCACACCGGGTATACCTGCAATTTCCATGAATTTGACTTTGATTCTTTGTTGTTGGCGATTGTCTAAAGGAAACCGGATAAACTGATGGATTATATG
>OMLP01025203.1:17128-28871 GCA_900302685.1 Spondyliosoma cantharus | reverse complement strand
GGGTATTTATGTGGTGTGTGTGTGTGTGTGTGTGTGTGTGTGTGTGTGTGTGTGTGTGTGCGCGTGTGTGTGTGTGTGTATGTGCGCCTGGATACAGTACACAGTCTGTGCTCTCTTGAGAGAGTCACTTTTGAGTTGGTGGTTATTTTCTACATCTTTGACACCTGAGAACCCGAGCCTGACTTCTTTAACATCAGATTACACCTCTACAAATATCGGAAACAGAAGACACTGCTGCTGTTACTTTGAGAACTTTAGCTCTTCCTGGTCATCAGAGACTGGAGTTGAGCTGTGGAGCTTTGTATGGACGAGAGAAATATCTCCGAGGGTCTCAGACACAGTGAGGGAAGGTTAATTCACACCGTTGTTTTATTTATTAGAAGATGGCGAGAGGTTGTATTAAAATGCCAACTATGTTCTGAACTTCCCCTATCTGTGAGACCTCATCTCCTGAGAGATACTGGGATCCAAAAGCCTTCTCCCTCCTCTACTTCTTCGATGGTGGTCACTGGAATCTTTTCAGTCAGTGGTTTTTGGCTCAAAGCCACATCCTTATGTCCTTGCATAAAACATTACAGAGCCTCTGCACCATGTCTGCTGTCAGGCTCAACTAAGACAGCCACACTGGGCTTTGAGCCAAGGGGAGTCAGCAAAGGAGCCCATGCAAAATCAATTATAGGTCAGTTACATACATAAGTAAGCCTGACACTGTCAAGGTTGTATATTGTCAATAAGGCCTATAATCCTGACCTGTGTATCTTGCCCTGGAACTGCTTTGGGTGGTCCTGAATAACGGTTATGTGATGCCAAAAATACCAATTAGTCGATTTGATCAGGTTTATTTTTAATAAACTTGTTGTTTGCTGACATGACTTTTGATCTAATTGTAACCATATCACACTTTATAATCCTGAAATGCTCAATGACCTCATATCCTCGCAATCCTATTAAGAAAAGTAATTTGTCTAGACAATGTGGTGCTATTCACACAGTGTTTTTTCATTGTCTTTGCATGGAGTATGCAGATGGGCCCCTTGCTTCCACTTTCTCTACATGGATTAATGAACTTGCTTGTAATTACATCCAGAGGTTCGTTGGTACAGGTTCAAAATGTTTTTTTATTTAAGAGATACACATACACTGACATGCTGGAACACAGAAGCACACACAGAAACAAGCAGGCAGACTGTGTACACTCACACGACTTAAAGCCAACATGTGCAAACCATATGTGGTCTCATGAGCTACCAATGAGAGTTTGATGTATTGCTTTTTCTCAGCTTTTAGACGTATAGCTTACTTTACCTATAGATTCAGTTGTTTTGGTTGTCTTTGCTTGATTCACATAGTGGTGAAGAAAACTACAAGGACATAAAAAGACAAACATATGCCTCTCACGGGGACTTTTAGTTGAATTTAATGAAAAAGAAGCAACAGAGGGTGCACATCTGTAGCTTTTTCTAGAGGTTATTCAAGTACAGAGCAGGTCATAAGAGTGAGAACACATGGTGTGGTGAAAAGTACCCAAACATCATACTAGAGTAAAAGTAAAGATATGTTAGAATATGACTTTGGTAAGATTGAGTTGCATTCCGCATGAAAAAACAAACAAACAAATAAACAAACAAAAAACCCTGATTTATTTAAGATTGTGCTACTTTGACTACAGCATGGTATTTGCAAAGTTACTACTAGTTGAAGATATCAAATAAAATAAGTGGGGTAAGAGAACAGACTTGTCCCCAGGTGCAGAAAATGGAAATACCATTCCATCAGTGGGAACAAAGAAGTCTTTGGAATGGCACTGCAGGTTGTAATACGTCAGTCAAAAATCACACATAGGTTGCCAATTGGGTTTAAAATAAATCTGGATCCCTTTCCCTAGTTTTTCATTTACATTTTTCTTAAATTTGCCAACTCATCACCAGTAGGTGTCAGTATGGTTGATGTGAGTCTGAGATCACACATGTAGTAATGGCTTAATAAGGTTCAACATTGGTTAATGACTTTTAACCTGATGTTTTCTTAATCACTGAGCAGCTGACAAACAAACCTGCTGCATTCAATGATTAGATGTAAGAAAATGAAAAAAAAAAGCGACACAGAATATGAATTTCCTTGCGTCGTGCATACACACACACACACACACACACAAACAACACACAAACACACACACACAAACAACACACAAACACATTCACTCTCAAATTCCACAAAGGCCTAATGATTTTCTTTCCCATCCTCCCTTTTCTGTTTTCATCTTCCTCTCTCCCTCTCCCTCTGTCCTCCTCTTCAGCAGGTCTCAAATCCATTATGAAGAAAAACGGTGTTGCCGACAAGCAGGGGAACAAAGGAGCCAAGAAAAACCTCAAGTTTGTTGGGGTGAATGGAGGGTAAAATCTTCTCTTTAATAAGCATCCAAGTTTGTGGTTTATATCTGTATGTGGGCTGCAGTGTTTTTTATTGCATTTTGATTTATGTGTCCATGCATGTTTGACTACTTTTTTTATTTATCTTATGAGAATTCACCCTTGTTATTGCCGAATAACAATATTTGATATTGCTATTTAATCCTGATTTAATTTCAGAAATTCTTCAAAAACATTGTTTTCAGAGTTGTCAGATTTAATGTGTTACATTTGGCAAAGTGGTTTCAGTCGGATTAGCCAGTCAGCCAGAATGAAAATGACTTGTTATCCTCAGAGGTAGAGTTAGTCCTTTATCTTTAACAAAAGATGCAAAAAATAATATACAGTTAGCTAAATTAAGGCTCAAAGCTATTGTACGTAAAGACCTCATTAGTAGGAATTTGCTCAATTTGTTCATCCTTAAATTATAGTAATCCATGGGCAGAGGTTTGAATCCTAGTCTTACCCTCAGAGTTCAAGTTGAAGATGGAATAAATAAACAAACCCTCTTTTTGTTAATGATGCAGCATTCTGCAGTTAGCCGAGTGTGACAGACTCTTCACCCGAATTTGACCACAGTGACTGTGAACAAAGTCCAGCCGTGTCTCACACATCTGCTTCACGCTGTTAGTCATCAGGGCTCATTTGAAGACACACTGCCCTGCGTTCGACCTCAGTGCTGCTACTGGGAGTGTGAATGTGTGTGCGTATGAATTTGTGTTGTACATAATGTGATGTGTGTGCACATTTCTGTCAGTATTGATGATCAGTGCTTTGTGCAAGTGTGCTTAAGTCAGCGTTTGCTGATGCTGGATGCATTGTGTGTGTGTGTGTGTGTGTGTGTGTGTGTGTGTGTGTGTGTGTGCGTGTGTGTGTGTGCATGTGTGTGCGTGTGTGTGTGTGCCCATAAAAGCTGATGAATTTTAAGTAAGCAGGTGGTAGTGGTTGGAAGGTGTTTCTCAAGAGAGGGAGATCTTTCTCTCTGTGGCTCGTCTGATTGAACTTTCTGGCAAACACGACCTAGCTTACACATATAAGCAAGACCAAAAACAAATTTAGTCCGGAAATAAAAATTGGTTCACCTTAAGAAGCAGATTCTGTACACAGACACTTTTATACACAAATAAAAATATATAGCTACAGAGCTACATGCACATATTCGTTGTAATTACGTCAGTTGATAGTCTGCATTTGACCCATCCATGCATGTTCTCAGGGAGAGCACTAAGTAGCTCCCCACTGCTCCTAGGATGGGCGTATAAGTTCACTACTTTGTAATAAGTATGATGTATGTGACAGTACAGAAGCTTCTGTCAGAGTTACACAGAAAGGACCCAAATGCAAGAGACGCTGTGGCAGGGAGCTAGTGAAACAAAAAGCAAGCTTTAATCGGTTGAAGCAGTAACTGGCAATCAAGTAAAAAAGTAACAAAAGTAACAAACACTAAGGACAAACCAGAAAACAAATCAGAAAACAAGGAACGCATGAGGAACGGGGACAGGAGCACAGGAGGCAGGAGGATGAAAACAGGCCTGACATGAGGTCGACAATAGACGACCCACAGAGGGACAGCACAGGCTTGAATACGAACCAAACTCACAGGGGGATGAGGTGCAGGTGGAGAAACACTGGGAACAGGGCAGTGCTAACAAGGCTGATGTGAAACAGATGTGAAAAATCAGGCTGGGGAGGAGTACAGGAGGGAAACAGAACGCTAAGACACACAGGTGAGCAGGAACTAGAGCAAGACACAAGGATATTACTACACAATAAAACAGGAAACTAACAAACCAAAAAAACCCAAACCATGATATCCTCCTCTTCTTGAGTTACACTTTAATTCTTTATTTTTGAAATGGGTCGATGTACATTAATCAACATTCAGACAGCATCAATGTTCACGTTTTTGGCTGTAAACAAGCCATTTCTTGGCATTACACTTGACAGTGATTCACTTCTCTGTCAAAGCACCAGCAGCCAACACCATTTGCAAGCCTACTGGTTCTCTTTCTGAGATGAGAGAGATTTTGTGCAAATTTGTGCTCAGCCTCATTTTTGTGAAATCCCAAAGATGGTCAGCCTATCTAAAGAATCAGAAAAGAAATTAAGTGGATTGTACAAAACTTTAAATTGTTAATTTTTATTCTCATCATTCGATAAAAACGTAGAACAGACAATGTTTTGGTCCATCTAATGATACATCTGTTTCTTATTTTCTCAGTGCAATACTTCCAGTGTTCCTCATTACTTGTTTTATTTGCCTCGGTGGTATTACCTCCTGCATATGAAGGAAATGGCTGCCATTAGGAGATCTGTTTCATTCCTGCGTTGCTGTTCTTACATTCCTGAGCGTCGCGGCTTTATTGACCCGCCCGCCTTCGCTATGTGTTGTCAGAGCTGTGGCGAGGTCTATTCCTTCCTCCCTGTTCTAGAATGAACTGCAAACATAGCCTTTTTTCAAAACAAGTAATACATTATCAATAATTTTAGTATTAAGTATTAAAAGGATCCACTTCTTCTTAAACATGCAGACCAATAAGTTATATAAGATGGCCCACTTCTAGTCTGTCTCCTTTGAGTCCTGGACAATAAATATCTCTCTATTTGCTCGACTCCACAGAAGATTGACCAGATGCTATTTACGATGAGACAAACATGTCAGACAACAATATTTTCTTCTGACTATCTTTAGACTTCTGCCCACACCAGGAAGTGGGCTGCTGTTTGCACTTCTTCTCTTCAGATGGTCCAACCGATCTTTGCTCTCCCTTGAGCTCCTCTGGAATCCAGAGAATGCTGTGTGGCCCCTGAACGCCTCTTGTGGTGTGTGTGTCTACAAATAGGCATGAATCAGAGGCATTCAATATGAGACTTATCTGATCACCAGCCTCACAGAGTCTCCTTCATGATGCACCTCAGTGATCACACACGTAATATATCATCGGCCTTTCCCCACGGAACAAGGTTGTGTTTTGTCTGAAGTAGCATATGTGAATGTGCAGACATACCTGTGGACCTTCATGTATATGTTTAACTGTGTGAAGGATGTTTTGGATATGTGGGCCAAGGTTGTGTTACACAAGCATCTTTTTCATGTCACGCTTGAGGTGTAGAGGGGAATGACCCATTGGTATTTATCCTGCCTTGACCTATGTTGACTTTACTTTTGCCTTCGCTGATGATGTGGCTGCTTCTATACATGGCTCATTTCTGTACACATGCTCACTTTAGCTGAAGAAACACGAGTCAAATGTTCAAAAAGTTGCAAACCAAAAACATCAGCCCTATTAAAGGCAGACCAGTGAATAGATGAGCGTCTGTGTTTGACGTCATGATTTCCAAAGTCGCAGGCAACCCGTGCAGTCTTAATTTAGCAGGTTTTTAGCAACTGCCTTTTTTTAAGACTTGTAAACCTGAGCGTCTAACAAAAAGCCCACAGACTTTGAGACGAGAGATGCTAATTAATCTCCAGGTTTTAGGACTCCTGTAGCACGCTGTAGTCATGAAACACAGGCCAGAATATGCAAACGCTGCCTTACAGATGTCGTAACGTGTGGCACTTGCTTGTGTCCTCCAGCTATGAGACGACATCCAGCGAAGAGTCCAGTGGAGATGAGAAGCCGAAGATAGAGGTGGAGGAGGAAGACAGCTCAGAAGCAGAGGTAGAGAAGGAAAAGGAGACGGAGCCTCAGCCTGAAGAGAAGCCTGAGGAGGCAGCAGAGACCCAGCAGAAGGATGAAGAGGTCTTGGCTGAGGGGCAAGGAGGTGCTGCAGCTGCAGAGAAGGAGGTTGAAAGAGGCCTGCTGGATCCGGAGATCAGCCAGGAGCTCCTGGAGGAACAGGCTGAAGGGTGAGACGGACAGAAAAGCTTCACTTGTAGCTGTGTGTTAGAGATTGCATGGAATGCTTACTGTTGGCAGACAGTGAAGAACACATGAGGCAAGTAATAGAAAAAAAGAGGCTCAGGCTCATCTTCTCTTGTTCAGTAATGTGCATCTCAGCTACAAACCCACTGATCACTATAAACGTGCTCTCCATCACAGTGAGTGAAAGAATAAAACGCCCACTATGTACAGTCATTTTTGCCACTAGGGTTCTCTCAAGCAAAACAATGAAAACAAAAGACTTTTGTGAAGCAGCGTGGGATCATGGGAGTTGTTGTCTTCATTGTTTAACAACCACAACTGCTGATGGGAAATCTGACGTGGCTCAGGCAGAAATGTCTGCGGAAGATGTAACGTATTAAAGTTTTATTCACGCTATGTTAAGTCACGCTCGCCCACTTCCCTCCTCACTCTCTGACGATGTTTCCCTGGAAGTCACAGTGACGGGCGACCAATACAGTACACAAGACGACAACATTTATAACAAAGCTCTAGCTGTCTTTAGACATTTCAGTGCAGATATCTTACATATATACATACAGTATATGTATCTATAATGCAAGGAATGTAATTAAAGCACAATACAGCTGTATGACATACAACACATCCACAAAGATGCCAGTGTGACATGGGAGGTCAGGTGAGCACAAATGAGTGTTTTGTGTCTGGCTACAGCCTACATACTTTGTCTGAGTCAGGTGCTGAATGATACTTCAATATACAGTGGGACGCACACACGCACACACACACACGCACGCACGCGCACACACACGCACGCACGCACGCACACGCACACGCACACGCACACACAAATCCCATTATAACACACTCATGCCTACTTACACTGCTTACCTCTTAATATCTTTTACGGACTCGCTGCCTTACTCACACACCGCGCACCTGTTTCCACACACACTTCTTTCACGTACAGTAAGCTTCACGCAAACACCCACGTCACTATAAGCTGCTCTCGCTCTTAACAGAGGTCACAGACACACACTTAATTCGATAATGTGGCAGGGGTCTGGGACACAAGGACAGTAACCAGCGGTGTCGTCCTCCCTGTTACTGACTGATCACTTGTCTCTCCCAGCCATGTGGACAGGGCCGAGGGCGCAGGGGCCAGACAGTAGATGGGGGGCCCTGTGAGGCAGCACTTATATTAACTCATCACTCAGCACTTGTCTGCTCATGCCTGTGTGTGCGCTCGTACAGATGTGTGTTTTATTGCTGCGGTACGGTTCACAGTGAGAGCCACTCCAGTTTAGTGCTGCCTGAGTTGTACAGTATGACTCTGCATGATCGATGAGCAGCACGAACACTTTGTGGATATTATCAGGCGGTGAATCAGTGTAAACGGTTACCGTCGAGGTTTGTGTGCGCAATCAACGTGCCAGACTGCTGACTGATGTGTGTGTACGCTGTGCAGGGGCCCGCAAGGCATCTTTTATCTTTTCTTTTCAGCCCAGACAGAATTTACACAAGAACCAAAGCATCTTGGCCCATGTGTTGTGCAGACTTGACGTTTTTTTTTTTCCGCTTTAAACCTGAAGAAGCAGTAAAGAAAACAATTGAAGGAACAGATGTGGAGTGCGCTGGGTTAAATTTGGATGTTTTCTCGCCTCCAGATACTCCTGGTTCACTTGAAAGTTCTTGAATCAAAAAAAATCCTCAAGAGATTGTGGGAGTCAAGAAACTACTTACTACTTACTTCCTTACTGTGTTGTTTGGTATTTGTTTCCAGGGAGAAAGTTGACAAGAAATTTATAGACGCCTGCCTTTATGTAAAAGACCGCATGGAAGAGGTTTCATCCCCGGACAAAGAAATGGTAAGTGGTTTCTTTTGGCTGTGAAATAATGAAAGTTAAATGCAAAGTTTACTGTTTTTATGTGTGTGCTAAATGAAGTTAATTGAAGCAATAAATTCCTCAGCGCATTAAATGTTGACATAGAAAGCTGAGTTCTCCTGCTGCAAAATCAGCTCTTCCACTGACTCCAGTGACACAATTGGTGTTGCTTGAAGAGCTACGGACTATTCCAGCCTGGATTTAGCCTCTGGCTAGCCAGGGGGCTTGCTGCTGCTCATAAACAAAACTTGTTCTCTGCTATATCTCCAACAACAAATATGGCATCCCCAAACAATGAGTGCAGACAATGTTATGGAGCTGTTTTGCATTTTATTGCTTGACATGCAATACATGACTTTTTTCCTACTTAAGAGGTCGATTTACATAAAGTTTCCCAGTCAGAAAAATGTTTCCGATTATTCCAACACCACATGAAGGCACCGTGCATGCGATCCTCTAGACACTGCTGACATGACTCAGCAGCAGGAACACTTTCCTGGTCAATAGAGCACGCACTGAGAAATGTATTGCTTCAGTCGATTACATTTACCATCAACACTGATTGAACATCCACGTATAATGTTGCAGAATTTCCCTTTAATGTTCATGGTTGTCAATCTATCCTCCACAATGTAGCAGCGTTATGCATTTCTTTCTAATTCTGGAAAAAACGATGCGTCACCTCCTGAATTCAGACTCGGAGAGAGTGATATTTGTTTGGGGAAAAAGCTTCAGCTTCCTTTTTGATAATCTGTAGAATAGAATAGTAGAATAATGTAGAGCTGTGTGGTTTACAGTATCATTCCTCAGGCTGAAAATGTAAGCTGCTCAACAGCTCAAACAGTAAAAAGTATGTTTAGGGAACGCTGCCTTTTACATTCATATCTTTTCCCTCCCCTCCCTCTCCTCAGCGTCAGGTGTTAGTGGTGCTCTACCAGGAGTGGTTCAGGGTCTCCAGTCAAAAGGACTCGCAGGCCGATACTGTCCGATTATACCTCCGACAAGTGGGCTTGACCACACCCACTCTCCTGCCATACGTCGTGAACCTGACAGACGGCAACGGGAATATGGCCCTGCACTACAGTGTGTCGCATTCAAACTTCCCTGTGGTCAAACTGCTGCTGGATACCGGTGAGATGCAAACACACACAGCTGCATGCAGGACAGAGGAGCACAGATACGGAAACACACTTTTCACTTAGTTAAACATTGGATCTGTGTGTTCAGGTCTATGTGAGACGGACAATGTGAACAAGGCAGGCTACACTCCAGTGATGCTCGCTGCGCTGACGGCCGCTGAGACCCCTGATGATCTGGAGGTGATCCAACAACTGTTGAAACTGGGTGACATCAATGCATGCTCCAGACAGGTATTTATATATACCTGCACAGACACACTAGTTCCCCTGAATTTATTGACTCTAACGATTTCCTGTGTCATCTGCTATTGTTTGAAAGGAAGTTGTGTTTCAGGCTCAGTAAGTCTGGGAGTTTAATAAATCCACTGGGGAAATTAGGGCATGTGAGGAGTTTTTTTTTTTTTTTTACAAGTGGGTCACTTAACAGAAATAGACCAAAACATCAGCTTTTTTGTCTTGACAGCAAGGCCAAGTTGAGTGCAACCAAACAAAATGTTCTCTCAGCTTCTTCTTCCTCTATCACTCTTTCCCTCACCCTCAACCCTGCAGCTCCCCTCATTTATTTATCTCTATATCTCCCCCTCACACCTGCCCTCTTGCTATTCTAACTCGCTGTATTCCTCACTATTTCTCCAGGCGGGCCAGACGGCACTCATGCTCGCGGTGAGCCACGGCCGCGTTGCCATGGTGAAGCTGCTCCTGAGCTGCGGCTCGGATGTAAATGCCCAGGACCGCGAGGGATCCACGGCGCTGATGGGTGCCTGCGAGCACGGACACACACACATCGTTCGTCTGCTGCTGGAGACAGGTCGCTGTGACCTCAGCCTCACGGATAAGGTATTCTGTTGTACTGTAAAGTTGCAATGACACCGGAAGACGATGGTACAGAGGGTGAGATGCCTACTGGTTGTAGAGCGATGTCCCATCTTGTTTGACATATAAGACCCCTTTTAAGATGCTCTCTCTCTTTTTGGAATGTACGTAAATGTTTGTCCTTTCTTTTAGCAGGACATGAATTGAGGCATTGTTAGTTTTCTCACTGCACTTCACTGCATAAACATTGTAGCTCCACTATAAGCATACATTCCCATGGGTGAACTGATGCCTCAGTGTGCTGCCAGTTTAGAATATATTACGACGTTGTATAAAATACAGAATATAGCTCGATGCAGACCAGATATGGACACTGAGAGACCTGTAAACACTGCATATGTAAAGTGCAGAGACAAAAAGAGACATAATAAGAAACTGGCCTGAGAAGGGGTTGACCTCTTCCCTCCAAAGTAGTTGATTTATACATGGTGTGTGGAAAGAAAGAAACTGATCTGGACCGACGGGAAGCTTGCGGCGAAAGACTAAGACTTCGTGCCTGAGCTGTCCCTAGCTTAATTTAGACTATGGTGACTCTTCTGTGAGGAGAACCCTGGGATCATCCCTTTCATTCATGAATTATTAAATTACAAAGTCAAAATTTTCAGTAGTTTCAATGTTTGTTTTTACCCCGGAAAAAGTGATTCAGGAATAATGTATATTCTTTAATTCTCATCAAACCAGACGGGCTAAAGCAACATTTTCAACTGAGATGTAAGAGATACCAGATTTTTCTTTTTTGCAGTTATCCACCCCAGTGAACAATACGCACCAAAGGGTAAATTCTGCTTATCATATTTTAAATAAAATCTGAATTCTATTTAATATCGCCGTTTACTGAAACTGTTCAAGAGTAAGACATATCATAATTTAAAAGATGCAATAGGTAAGAATTGGCCACATGTTGAATTCATACTCAAGCAAATATGAGGCAGCATATCAACAGAGTAACAGGGGAAGTGTTGATGTTTGGCACAGAAGTAAACCATGACTGCCCGGGGCTAGAAGGTTGACTTCAGTAAAAATCTCTGCAAAACATTATGTCATCATGTGAAAACTGTTATTTCTTCACATTTTGGTGACAATTTCAGTGAATTTTCTAGTGTTTTCAACTAAAATTGAGCACATTGCACCTTTAAGTAAAACCAAAAATGGTACAGAATAAAAAAGCCAAAATAGGCAGAATATATCCTTCAGCGAATAACGTGGACAGATGTATTTTCACTCACAGAACTAAATGTACAAGAAATATGTTATAAAACTACACAAGCTAAACAAGATGTCGAGATATTTATATCCAGATTTTACTAAGAATACAAGTGCAACATTTATTCTAGAGGTGCTTGCTGCATTTCGTCTATCCTCTGCCATTTGAATTTATGATGCCATATCTCGAAATGACAAAGAGATACAAAGATAATAATCAAATGGAATTGTGGACAAGGCTGTGGGAATCTTCCACCTGGTGACTGAGACATGGCACTCTAAGTTGAAAGGTAGAAAATATCTGTCAAGTATAGTGAACGCCATGCACGCACCACTACTTACTGGCTCCATGTAATGTACGATTCGTCACGCGATTCCTGGTGCCTACA
>OMLP01025195.1:0-23842 GCA_900302685.1 Spondyliosoma cantharus | reverse complement strand
GGGCATGTGTGTGTGTGTGTGTGTGTGTGTGTGTGTGTGGGGGGGAGATCTTTCCTCTGTGTAAGGCCGTCTCCTGTTAAGTCACCACATTGACTCTAGAAGGCCAAACAACACTTTTGTTCTTCTCAGCGTTCCCGCACCTCCTTTTTTTTTTTCCCCCGATGTTCAGCTGAGCATCACGTTCAGTCTCGTCACGAAAGCAAAACCCATGATTTTCTACTTAGCACTAACACGTAAGCTCCAAAGGGTTTCTACTCATTTTGAACTTTTCACAGAACTAAAGCCATTAGCTTGATTTTAGGGTGTCGAGTTTGTGCTTGTGATGTGCAAGCTCTTTTGAGTTTATCTTGTTTTCTTGGGTTTTTACTCGTGATTGCTAACGGATATCCAGGGATCACACTCTGAGATCTGAGGTTTGTGGTAACAAAACAGAAACAAAAGCAGTCAGACGTTCGGGGGACAGGTTGTAAACAAACTTCTTCTTCAGAGGAGAAAAGGCCAAGAGCGACATTATTACCCAAACTGCACCCTGTTTACAGACCCACTTCCTGGATCGGTTGGCCTCCTCGCTGACCGTAGCCGTGCGTGCACACAGTTTCCTGACACACACTATGAGGTTAATTACAAATAAAGTGGTTTAATCTGAACGGACGAAAAAAAAAAAAGGACTCCATATGATCGCTCATCCAAAATGTTGAGTCATACATGCTTAAGTTTTTTCCAAACATTCAGCACAAATGAGAAGCTCCTGTCGCCCTTCTGGACGCTTCCAACAGACGACGGCCATTCTGAGTATTTTGGAGGTCATAATGAACAGATTAAGTTTCCGCTCTTTTTTTTTCCAGGCCCGTCTTTGGTAGTAAATATTTACCGGTTTGTAAAAATGAAAACCACAGCATCTACAAAACAATCCAGACTTTTCAGGAATTATGCCTCTCCAGTATGGGAGGTTTTTGTCGCAGGCTTTGATGCTCCAATTCTCATGAAAAAAAACAAACTCGGCTCATAAATGACAGTGGAAACTTTCAATTCAGCTGTGAAAAACACCCCAAACTGGCTGCGACAAGTGCATGTCTGAGAGGGCGGGTCGCGTTTGGTGAGACTGCGTGTTTCAGTCGGCCACTTTAAAGAGATTTGTTTTATTGCCAAACGCAAGAATGTCTTTGTCCAAAGTGTAAATTTGCTTATTTATGCGCTGGAGATGTGAAAGTAAAAACAAAAAAGCATTTATGAGGCTTTTTAGACTTTCGCGCAAAACAGTCGGCGTTGACACGTGATTGACAGCTGTGGCCCCGCCCCTCGTTTGTTTGCGCAAAAATGTAAGCGCAGCCATATGTCTCATTAAAAACTCGACACACTCAATAATAAATCATCGCGGCGGCAAATTACCAGCAGTCACGGCCGAAACGATGACAGAAAAATATGCTTGGTAGGAAAATTCACTCTCGCAAACCAACCATTACAGCAAAGTCCTGTTCTGTTCTTAACATCTACAAATCTCTCTCTGTTTCACAAGCTGTCATTCCACTCCGTCATTTGAAGCCACATCTATTTTTTCCACTCTGCTACATTTTTTTGCAATTTTTTTTTTTTTTTTTTTTTTGCAAACTTGTCCCGACAAGCCTGAACATTTTTAATTTGTTCGCAGGACTCACAGTGACAGTGAGGTGGAAGGAGGAGGAGGGGGGGGCTTTTGTGTTTGCTGTGATTTGAGATGGAGGATAAATGCACGCACATTCAAGTCACTCGACTCGAAGCAGACTGTCAACATGTTTTTGTTGCAAAAATCCAGATGTTTTTCCAAATCTTCACTCTTCTTTGGGGACGAGACTCTTCACTGTCCAGTAAGATTAAAGCGACTTTAAATTACATTTAATTACACTGTTGCTTAAGATGATCCCCTTCACAATGCCAAGTGTTATTGAAGAAAACATATATTCTACTTCAGGAATTCACAAATGAATCCTCCACACTTTCCCAGCCTTCACTGACCTGCATAGAAACCCCCCCAAACATTTGACTCAAAGCGTGGCACTTTCCCCCCCCACTGTCTGGCTCGCAATGTGCTAATGTTTTCCAGGCGAGATTCAGCCGCTTATTCATCTCCTCTTCTTTCCCCCTTTTTTTTTTTTTTTTGTTTGTCCTCCAAAAGGGAAATTTCACCTGAGTCAGGATAAAGCTGCAGAGGCTTGGCGGAAACACCCGACCTGAGGCCGCCCTCGTCTGCCCACGTCTTCTGCTGCTCTCGGACTGAACCCTGAGGCTCGCCCACAGGCTCATCTTGGTTCAATAGAATCGCGCACAAACCAGGGAAGAGTCACCGGTATCAAATTTACAGAAACTGATGAATAACCTCTTCAAAAAAAAAAAAAAAAAGGGCACGGCTGGGCCGACACGCCTGACACACATTGTTTTGTTTCATTATCTTTTCAGTGGTGAACAGTGAACTTATAGCAGCGTTCGCATGCAAATGTACATAAATGTTTCTCTCTTCATGTCTCACTTGGATAGATATTACAATTAAGATATGATTCACTGAATAGAAACATTACATTCACGACGATGTGACATGTGTTGGTGTTTGTACCAAACAAACATCTGGACAACAACATCTGCAGGGTAGAACTACAGTCCTCCGTCATATTTGTGTCCTTTGCGATCTTAATGTTTTGATTCATCATGCGGCCCCAGTGATCGAGCTATGTTAACCTCTGACTTTCATTACATACAGAGGACTATGAATAACCTTTCAACAACACGGATCGAAAACGAAAACAAGAGCACCTGTGTCACAAGCGTTTACTCATGGTGTTCTGTGGGCGGGTATTAAGACAGGCGTGGATAGATATCGTCAGATATGTCAGAAATAACAAGCCACTATTATTGTGGAGCGATGTCAAGAAACGGTCACAAACTCCTGCAACTCCTGCGTTGCACAATGTTTTCACCTGATGTTTAGTCTGGCTGCAGGTGTGTGTGGGTGCCTCTCGCTGGCACAATTTACTCATCCAAGAGCGGGAATCACTACCTGGATTCTTATTCTTTAAGAAAACAGAATGGAAAGAGGGCCTTTCATCACTCTATACCCTCCAGCATAACTGTCATCTGCAGGATCACTTACGAGATGTAGTGAGCCAGCGTGTGGTTGAAGGTGATTTCCCCCCTGATAAGCCAACAACAGAGAGCACCGTCACACGGACGTCTGGCTACATCTACTGGGCTGATGGGAGAACTTCAGCTTCACGTACTGTTCAAACTATAAATACTTCAATATCCAGATAATATCAAAAGTATATAGTAAACAGATCTTTAATCAGATTCTCTATTAATGGCTCCACAGATATAAAAGTATTATCTGTTCAGTGCCTTTTTTTGGACCAGTGCTGCTTGCAGGTTGTTAATGAAAATATCATGAATAAATTACCTTATTTCAGGTGCTTCAGACTTATTTTTTGTGGGGATTTAATCAGTCTAGTGTGTGAACACAGGCAGATCTGTGTTACGTTTGCTCCTCTTCTCTATGACACGTCTGTCTTGGACACAATGCTTTTTACAGAAGGAATTAAATAACTTAAAGTTTAACATTTGCCCAAAAAATTAATTTCGAATTCAACAACTCACAAAATTCAGAGATTTTATAAGAGTCTGGTGAAATTCTTTCCCTATTCATGTCCGTGCTGTCGACTGCAGTTGACCGATAGTAGTGTCGAAAATACAAATGTTGCACACAATTTAGACTCAGCACCACCAACTGTGACGGACTTCCAGCGTCCCTGATTTAAAGGCATTGTGTTAAAGAAAGTTTTTTTTTCTGTTAGTGTGTTTGTGCGTGTGTGAGTGCTACCTGGTATATCCTAAAGGGGATGTATCTGAAGCCTCCCTCCTCGGTGGGATACTCCATCAGCTTCCTGTTCATGGCCCAGAACTGGTCAAACTTATCTGTGAAAACACAAATACACACAGGTCAGCTAATCTAAGAACTGTCCTGATGATCGGACACGTTGATTCAGTAAATCATTTCTCTCATGCATGCGAAACAAAGATCGCCCAAACTTATTCTCTGTGAACGGGCTGAATCTGAAACTTCACGGTGAAGTTTTCTGCTTCAACGAATCATAAGAAGGTTGATTCATTTCTATTTCTAAACAAAAAGACTGAATAAACTTGTGTTATTTTTCTGTGTTGTTGCTATTTGTGACTCTGAGGAAAACGAAAATGATCCAGCTGTCTTTGCAACAGCAGTAATACCACTTGGAAAGGTTGTAGGGAGTACACTCGTCCTTTAGCTTTAAGGGCAGCCAGCTCTGCAAAATGGGTCAGTGATGGAGAAAGGGCTGATTTTAACAGGCCGGGTCCTTAACGCCTCAAGAGCTCGAGCTGTGGTGGTTCTGGTCGGAGCACAGCTTCGCATCAACATTAAAAGATTTCACGTAGCATGTGCTGGTTTCAAACCATCCACCTCACCTCGACTCTCGCTTTCACACGAACCCTCCGAGAACAATCTGTTTTCTCTCTCCTTGATCACCGGTGAGCCGTCCCTGTTTCTCTCTCTGTTTCTGGTCTCTTTTGGACGTGAAAGTTTTGGTTTCGAAAGGTTTTCATCTCTCGCTTTCGTGTGTGGCAGGTAAGGCCGACTCCTTCTATTTGGATTAGTACAAACGTAAGTGTTGTCTGTTTGTGTGTTTAATATAGTTAAGAAACAGTTCGAGGGCCTGAGTCACACCCTGGACTTTCTGGAAACAGTTCACAGCATCATCTTTTAGCTTCTGTCTCCAAAATGAACACTTTTATAACCGTTCTTGTTCTCTTCTTCTCTGTATCTGAGATTTCTTCTTCTGCTAGTTTCGGGGGGGAAAGTGGAAGAGAGATAAGCAGCTGATGTTTTTTTTTGTCGGTTCGTCTGCAAACCTGTTTGAAACATTCTCGGTGTCAAATGCACGGAGGTCAGTTTTGACGGTTACTTGAACCGCAAATGTAACGAATGAGGTCCAGATTTCTGTTTGTTATTTGCATTGCAGTAAGTTAACTTTCCTGTCAGCTGTGTGTTCACTTTCACAAACAGCAGGGGAAGAAAAACAACTGGTTTAAACATTAGTTAATATAATTATTCATCAGGCCACAAAACACCAGGCACTCAGTGATTCTAATAGTAAGTTTACTAGTTTTGTTTCTATTTTATGTAATTATTTTACATTAAACAAGCTTCTTATTTTTTGGACAAAACATGTTGGACTTTGAGAAGTGACAGGAATGGACATTTATCACAATTTTGACTTAAATAACTGATAAATGTGTAACATAATAAAGGCTGCATGAAATGGAGAAAAACTCATATAGCAAATATTTTGAGATATCACGATTGCGATTTGCAGATTTTGTGCAGCAATTTTCATTTTCAGTTAAAAACTATTAAAATAAATTAACATGTGTCAATAGTTTGGGTCTGTATCAATAAACGTTCACGATGCAGAACGGGTCAGAACATCGCTGCAGTATTACAGAACTTTTCTCACACATTTAACTTTTATCAAATGGATATTGCAATAATTCAAAACGAATAAAAATGGACCGTGTGCTAATAATTAATCATTCAAAAGTAGTACAAGCATGATAATTATAGATCAAAACAAGGTGACATATTTATAAATTACTGACAACCGGCAGCTGCATCACTCGTAGCCGAAGTGTTTATTGTTGCCCTGTTTGATCAACTTGACCTGCAGTGATTCCAAGAATCTCACACCACGTCTGTGTGTCGGGTTTTCCTTTTCAAAGACGGGCACAAACCCCAAAATGTGGAATCCCTCCCACCTTCCAGCTCCAACTCCCACATCACAAGCTTCCAATGACTCGGCCCCACCGCCCCGGCTTCACCTACACAAACCACCACAATCGCAAAACGGCAGCCAATAGGAAATCAACCTGTCTGGACAGATGGGTGGAAACGGAAAGGGAAGCTGGTGGTTGGGAGAGGTTGTGGAAGCGTAGGCTTCAAAGACGGCTACCAGGCTACAGATTTGTAAGTGTGTGTGTGTGTGTGTGTGTGTGTGTGTGCGCACATACATGTAGGTGTTTGAGCTACAGAGAGATAGCATGTGTGCATCAGAGTGCTAATGAGTGAATGTGTGTCACTTCCCTGACAGCTGCTTGTGGTCTTTCTTCTTGTGTGTGTGTGTGTGTGTGTGTGTGTGTGTGTGTGTGTGCCCTCTTCACCTTTTCGCATGAACATTTACAGCTGCCACCAGAAATGCGTGTGTAGTGTGTGTCTGTGTGCGCCCCTCACCGTTCTGCAGGCCCATCCACAGCTGTTTGTGGTCTTTCTTCTGCATGTCGTTGACGACTTGGCTCTTATGCTTGAGCGCGTCGGCCTCCTTGATGCTGGACATGAAGTGAGCCTCGACCACAGAGCTGGACGGGCAGTGGAGCAGGTCGCTATCGGGGAAATTCTGACACATGCACAAGATTAACTGTTATTATTTTAAGCTACGTTATAGGTTTTTGGCCACAAATACACAACAAAAGCTGGGTAACATATTTGGTTATTGACCGTCTATTTAAAACATCTACGGCAGCAACATAATCATTTATGTGGAGTTGTGTCCGCGTGATAATGAAAGTCTATATGTTTTCTGCTCTCAGCGCTGTTTCAGTGCACCAAATCTGGAGGGAAACATCTCTTCAGCTGATACATGCTCCAATTTCTCCGTTAACTCACTCTGGTTTGTCTGCAGGTTGTGTAACTGCTGCTGAAACTGAGGCCCAGCTCACATGCACGCCAGTGTTTTCTTAAACAGGGTCACATTTGCTAATGATAATAATAAGACCCAATCAGGAGGCCAAAACACGAAGAAAAAGTTATATTTTAGGAAATACCCGCATACGTGTGGACAAGGCCCGAACCAAAACAGTAAATGTACCGTAAAATCAAAACCATATGCAGCTAACAGGCTCTGTAGATTTGGTGATTTATTCTCTGTGGGTTTCTTCCCATTTCAGATCACACGAGACGCTGATTTACTGTTTATATACAAATATTCACTAGCGGAGCTTTACAGCATTTCTTTTTTTCAAATGGCTCCCACCTTAAAGTGCACAGTGATGCTCCACGGTAAGACAGTGTTGGAGGCGTGGAGGTCAAACAGAACTCCGATTGGATAGTGCCTGGAAACAGGAAATAATGTTACGGGTGAAAACGTCGCTGGACTGCTATCAGCTCAACATCACAGTGGGACTAAGTTCAGTTCCCAGGGCTGAAAAGAAAAACAGTGTTACTCACTTTGTTTATCAATCATCAGCACATGACCTCTAAATTCTAAGTCTCCAGGTCAAGTGTAGTAATCACTGTCGCTTCAGAGATGATTGAGTCCAGCTTTCTCTGGAAGCTTAGTGTGAACTTTAGGAGACAGTTCAATCTTCACTTCAACATTTCTGTTTGTCACTTCCTGTGTTTAGAAGTCAGCAGGGATTACGAGCGTTTTTTAACTGCAGCCTAAAATCAGTTGACAGTATTTTTCAAGGTATTCTAACCGCCGGTCACATCCACTAATTATGTAAGTTGTTTGGTTTTAGTTTTCCTGAAGCCAACAAGCCAATTAATACCAAATCTGTGATCTACAAAATATTAAAACCAATGAAAAACTAGCAAAACAGTTTGTTAAACTCTAAAGTAAAAGTAAAATTGCTATATTTAAAAAACAACAAAGTATTATTATTATATTTCTGTTATATTTCGTTTATGCTTTTGATATCACTGAGACTGAGACGCTGCTGTAAACCAGGAGCTTCATCATCTGTGTTGCAATACTGACACCTTGTGGCTGAACTATGTGCCTCCAGGCTGTGCTGCTGCTCTCAGCAGACAGGTAGAGAAGAAACCTTATAGCTGACCATGGTTAATACCAACTGAGGCTGCTCTCTGAGCTGTGAATAGATAGACTGAGTGGGATGGCTTTCTGGTATCACGGTGGTCCGGCGGTGTGAATGCACCGCTGTGATTCTGACTGTAAAGACTGGAGAATGTGGATGTTTACTCCAGTCGGTACACGAGGTACACAAACAATGGGGAGAGTACTTAAAGTCCCATGAAGCAGACTTTAGAAGTCTGAGGAAATGGAAACTTTACTTGAAGACATGCAAACACAACACACATACACATGTGTAATATGGTCCAGATTTTATAGGGTGGGACGGGCTGCTTCTCTCACCATTTCAACGGCGTCCCTTCGTACTCAAACCACATCTCCTCCACGTCCTCAGCCTTCATCACCTTGAGGAAGTGTTTCTTCACCTTGTCTGTAACCAGAGTCAGGTAGCTCACCCTGGGTAACAGCAGCTGGGAGAGCCAACAGCAGAGAGGGAGAGACACATTACTGACAACGCATCCTTGACGTAAATCACCAGTGACTCTCGTACATCAGCAACAAGAGAAAACTACTTGGTTAACTTGTTGGTTAGGCTTATTTGTGTTAAAATACCTGTGTTACTGATGAACATTCAGTTACAAAGGTGGCAACATTACATACATAACTTAAGTTGCATCATGTACGTGACATCACTTAACTACGTTAGTCAGTTAAAATGACTGACGGTTGACTCTTGGTTTCCAAACCAGGCTCCCCGTCCACCTGAAAATGCTGACTTTTCTCTTCTGCTTCACCTCACTTCCTCCTTTACTGGCATAATAATCATGACAATAATTGTGGTGCTAAAGGTCGCAAATGTCAGTATGGGCTCTGTAATAAGCTGCTTTCACAGTTTCTGATGAGTAAGGGCTATTATTAAATATTATATAAAACGAAACTATTGCCACGCAATCACTAATAGGCAAGCTGTGTTTCACATCCTTTCATGTTGAGAGCTGCAAGAAGGGGTTTGCAGATAAAAGTGGTCGTGCTAGACGTGATGACTGAACACGAGAATATTGCCGAGGGTTTCTTCAGCCTCCTCTGTGCCGTCTGCACCACCATTACAAAAAAACACAAGCTGACCGATCAAAGTTTTTTCAGTCGGAGGCTACATATCTGACAGCTACAGTGTTTCCACCATTACCCCTTCATGCAATAACATAAACCACACGTGAGATTTTGCCTGTTTTCTAATGCAAGAATAACTAGAAAGCTTTGAGTTCTTAAGCACGAGGGGGCAATGTGTGGGTTGTAACCCAAAGCAGCATGGCATCCATTTCCTCTTCCAGCTACTCACCAAAATGTGCAGCTCACAGACAAAAAGTGTGAATAGCAAGAAACAATTGGACAGATGAGTGAGCACTGATGATAGCATTGTGATCAGAGGGAGTGACTTCACAGCTGTGTACACTCTGTTGTGTTTTTCCTGAGCATGAAGCCAGCTGGTGTCTGTGTGTGTTCATGCATGCTGCAGGCTGAGAAGTGGCTCTTAGCACTGGTAACTAAAGTTGGCCTCAGGTTTGTGGCCGTGCGAGGTCAGAGAGTAAGTGAACTCACATAGTAGGGCTCGGCCTCTCTCTCAGTAACCTCATCCTGGTTCAGAGTGAAACTGGTGGGGATCCGGCCGAACCAAACGTCTCTCAACACGTCCTTGTCATCTGCCATGCTGCTGCTGCTGCTGCTGCTGCTTCCAGTGGCACATAAAGAAGAAATTCCCCAAACACAGAACCTGAAGTCCAATCGCTGGCAGCTCCTTGCTGTCAAAAACAACAGCAGAGCAGACAGGCAAAGCATTCATGAAACTTTTTAGCAACACAACCCCAAAACCACAATGAAGCAGGCAGTGCAACATAAGCTAGTTACACCTTGACTCGAGTATTTTAGCTTCAGGTAAGCCAGACGTGTCTTTAATTAATCGTCAGGTGAGTTATTACGAAGTTATAGGCCATGTGAAGGCAGCGACGTACCTGGTAGACTTCCAGACTCACTCCAAGCCTGTCAAACTACGCAGCTGTAATGCAGAAACTGACGTTAGCTCGATGGCTAGGTAAGCTAACTGAGCTAGTGGAAGCACCACGGAATTGTTTACAATAAAACAATGTGCTGGCTTCCTCGGTGCTGTCTCATCTCGTCTCCACACAATCATGTCTTGGGTGAGAGGATGAGTTAGAGATACGAGAGAAATTCTTACTTTTTGTCGGTGTTTTGGAGTCGGCTTGAATGGAAGTAGGGCCGTGTTTGTCGGTGCTGTCATTCCCCTGCTGTCACCGGAAAACAGCTGAAAAAGCCGATTCGCCGCAAAACAGCGGCCCCTAGCGGCGCGTCACTTTACTGCGACACGGAAAAAAATCTTTATTTAATTTAGCAATGTTTCTAAAATCGTCTTCGCGTATAAATTAAATTCGGGGTTTTGTTTATTAATTACGTATGTTCGATTGTTTTTTAAAAATAAACCTTTACGTCACAGTCCAAAAAATAAATCTAGTACGACCGCGTCATCAGCGTGCGACGCCGCTTGTGACGTACGTATTACTCGGCTGTTGTTGATTCGGTTGTGTCCATTAGTAGCTTCAAGAATGGATAAAAAATTGGAGACGGATAACCTGGAAATGCGTCTTCAGGCGCTGGAGAACCAGATCCACGGCGAGAGAAGAAACAAAAGTGGAAAACCCCTCAAGGTTCGCTCAGATTAATGTCTGTTCTGATTAGCGGGGGGCTGGTAAAGAAGCTAGGCAGCTATTAGCTTAGCAGAGCTAACGACAGCTCTGTCAGTGGGAATGAGTGAACGCCCTGTTTATTTTATGGCACCACAGTGATTATTATAAATGTTTTTTATTAGAAAGTATCGCAAGTGTCACTCCAGTTTAAGGTAACAGCAGCTGAGGTGTATTTATCTACCAGCTAAAAAGCTGCTAAGTTAGCTATTTAACCGGTTAGCGGTTTAGCTGTAACGTGGCTAATTAAAAGTCTTATCTTATGCTAGTTGTAGCTCAATTGACTTTACAATGACCCTGTTTTAACAGTGTACATTGAGTATTGCACAGGTTTCCATGAATGTATTGTCAGGAAAACACACAATCTGAAATTCTGAGATCATCTTAAGTTTACATATTTTGTGTCAAGGAGGCTAAAGACGTGGTGCGGTCCTTTGGAGCTGCTGAATGGGGCGTTTCATCAGAGCATCATATGATGTTATGATCACTTTTTACTTACAAAGGGCCATTGAAGTTGATTTGTTTGCTGGTAGATGATATAATCGCTGCTGAAAGTGGAGAAAGTGTGAATTCTCAAGTGTCCTGCTTGAGAAGTGTTTTTGTTTTGACTGTGGTTGACTTTAAATTACAAGGAGAAACAATAAGCTGCACTCAGTGTGAGAGTATGAGACCTTAAATTACTGTGAATATGTAAGTAAGAAGCTTGTATATACTCATAGGATGACATATGACATATAATAGGGGAAAGTGCACACATTAAAAAGACTGTCATTGTGTTGCTGCATACTGTAGCTCCCTTCTTTACTTGAACGTGATGTTTTTTGTTTAGAATATTGGGTATTGTACCAAATATTGCACACAAAATGCTCAGACACATTATTAAAATAAATTGCAATTCATTTATAATACCTTTTTTTTTTAATGACTAGCGTAAGTCTAATGAACGTTCTTCGTCCTGCAGTGTGCCGAGTCTTTGGCCAGGATTCAGGCTGGTCTGACGAGTACGGCCAACAAGAGAGAACGAGTAAAGATCCTGCACAAGAAGAGTGAGTCACACGCCATGTTGTATCCGTCCTTACAGCCAGGACTACAGGCTTGTTCTAACTTTATCTACCTCTTGCTTTTTTGTAAATTATTTTTTACATTGATATAGTTATGCAGTATTGTGCACAACCTTTATCTTATACCTTTATTTCTTTTTGTATGCTGTGAAACAAAAACCCCCTGTCTGGTTGCATTGTCGATTGAGCGGTCTGTGCCTCGACAATTAGACAACCAAGGCCTCAAAAAACTAAATATTTAACAAGCAAATAAAATTCAAGGTCCCTTCTAAACATTACAATTTCTACATAAGATGCATTTAATATTGCTTGGTGGGTTTTTGATCATATCTGTTGGTGTTGTGGTGCAGTTGAAGACCTGCGGAAGTACCTGGACCCCCAGTTCACCGACCACATCACTGTACCAGACGCCATGAAGCTGGAGTTCATTCTCGCTGGTAAGAGAAAAAAAAAATGGAGAGTTTATTTATTTTAGGCTTTTATAATATATGTTTTGTATATGAATTTCTGTTTGTGGAAGACTAAAACATCAACTCACATCTGATTCAGTGCTCACTGTGATTCTGTTTTGTGTTCGTCTGCACAGAGGAGGACTTCCTGCTTTCCCAGGCTGCTTTGCTGGAGCAGGTCAGCAACATGCAGCCGTTGCTGGACAGCAACTACATCAGAGGTATTATTATATCTAATAGCCAGTGTTTTTAGATTATTGGATCTGTTTGCCCAGGTCCACGTGTCACTGACTGACAGCAACATTTTCACTTGTAAATTTATTTAAATTTCCAGCCTCTTTATTCAGTGATGTAGTATTTTGCAGTGATGTTGTACAGCTTCTGGAAGGGAAATGCTTCAGTACTGTAAGTTTATTCTATCAGACATGTGTCACCTATTTGTTTCTGTCACCCACAGATGTACCAGAACACGCCACCAAACTGCAGCGCCTGTCACAGATTCACATCAAAGAGCAGGTAACCTCCATCTGCCTCTTTGTGTCCCTCTCTCTCATTAGGTTTTCATCTGTTAACTCCTCCACGTTTGTCTTTTTTACAGGACCAAACTGAGGCTCAGTCCCTGGAAGTCAAGAAGCTTTTTGAGGAATACAACAAAATGGTACACTTCTATTTGTACAATATGATTTATATCCTGTAAAACACAAACAGCTATTTAATGAGCCTCAGGATTACAGAAGTTCACGTCATTGCAGTTTTAAATTTGTCCTCCTCTGACCTCTGATTGGCAGATGTTCCTGCTGTCCAAGCAGTTCACCCAGTGGGACGAGACCCTGAGGAAGCTGGAGGAGGCCAAGGGCATTCGGCCTGTGGAGTAGCTACTGTCAACACACTGATGATGAAGGAACGGCACCGCGGCGGGAGCTTTAGATCAGATCAAGAGTCCCATATGTAGCTTGTTCTTCCCCAATGAGTCAGAACACAAGTGAGACAGAACGAGTGCAACATTTCACTGTTTTGATGTTTTTATTTCAAATTTCAGACATTACATTGAAACCTTAGATACCTTTTTCCATGATTTTGTTGTTTTTAGCAAATTCTAATACCAGTTAAACAGTAAATCTGGAATGTAAGGACTGGAGGAAAATGTAAAGTGTACTTTGTCTCATGTGACTCTTCATCAGTCGTCCGGAGGAACTCGCTCTCATCACGTGACGTGTGGCTCAGACAGCTTCAACGTGCTGCTGTTGTTATTTATTTTCAGACAATAGAGCTTTTTATCGTTACATATTTACTCACCTTGTAACACATTCCAACGTCCCTGCTGCCAGCCAGTCACAAGACTTTGGTTTCTTGCCCCTTTTGCTCATTTACGCTCATGCTTGCTCAAAACACACACATCTTCTTCAAGGCTTTAGACTTTCTCTCTGGATGCTTTCTAACATTATTTGTAAAAACTATCCCTTGTGTCTCGTGTCATACAGCAGGACTGCGCTTCAAACAATAAATATTACTTTTTTCTTTGACTATATCAGCGTGTGAGTGTGTGTTTATGATTCCACAGTATGAACTGTTCAGTACTGTGTGTTAACGCAGTTGGTCTGCTGGTTTCAAACAGGTTACAGGTAAATTTGCAGGTAAGAGTTTCTGCTGTTTCTGTTGTCAGTCTGGTTGAACTACTCTACAGTGTTTTGTTCTCCAAACCTTTTCTACAAACTAACATCTGTAGAGAAGACTTTCTACAACCTAAAGCCATAAAAGACATTTAAATAACCATTAATTTCTCAGGAACCGCTGTGTTCTCCACAGAAAAGCAAAGAAGATCTTAATAAGTCGGATTGAAATTGCATCACAAACACAACAAACGTCTCTTTTAGCTCATAGTTTTACGGCACATCTCTTGTATGGTTCAGTTTCACCGTCTCATCAGTCTTGTTTCCAGCAGCACCGGGTTGATGGACAAGCAATGCGCCAAATGTGAGTTCCTTCGTGCTCCCTCAGATGAAGACATATGTAATGTTCAACCGTGCGTTATGAGTGATAAGGATATTTAAATTGAATGCTGTTTGATATAGAGGTCATTATATGGACTACTGAAAAGGCAACTGTACCTTTCAGACGGCTGTGAGAAAAGATTGTTCATTGTGTGCTAACTGCCTGTTGATATAGAGGTTTTTATATGAGCGAGAGCTGCTGCACAGTCAAATAAAGAGCTCACTTGGATAAGTGTATTGACACACTGGTCAGATAAAGTTCCAGCTTAAGTTTCCGTCTTTTAGAATTCAAATGAGAAGGAGAAACACTGCAGGCAGTATCTGTCGATGCAGATACTTTCTTGACTTGTTCTTTTAAAACGATGTGAAGTGATGCTCAGTTTCCGCAATTACAGGAAGTTTAACTTCTAGTCAAAATGTGCTTTAAATAACTGTACATCAATGAATTCATTTCAACTGCACCAGGATAATTATTGTGCTGTTTGATTGATTCAAACGAACTGACTTAACACTGGAAAGAATTGCTTTATATTACTACACTTTATTAACACTGTTTATTGAATAGATTTCCTTCCAGGCCTCTGATTGGCTGCCTGCATCACACTCCTCTCCAAATCCAGAATGTCTTAAGGTGTCTATTGTCAGTTCCCATTTTAATGGCTCATGAGGGACATCATTTCAAAATCAAGAGCGATCCGACTGTGTGATGTAGATAAAAATGGCTTCAGTACCTGTCAGTGACTGGCAAAAATGCCAAAGTATGACTCATGTATCACCAGGTAGGTTTGATGTGGATGGATCTTCTTGGAAACACGCCCTCAGTTTATGATTTTAATCTCATGAACTTTCACTTTTTTATCCATCTCCACCTCTTGTAATAATAAGAACTTAAATTAAAGTTTGCAAAATATAATTTGGAGCAGCCAGTGACGTCAGAGGCAGAACATACTGATGATGGTTGACAAAGATTGTCTATTGAAAAAGGTGCTCACTCACAAGCACAGCACTGGTCCAGTTTTCAAAACTGCGACAAAGGCAGTTATCTGTCTCACACAACATTTCTCTGCACATTGATCTCATATGGTGTCTGTGGGGAAGCCATGAATCCAGAATGTGTCACCTTTCTAACAGTGTAGCATTCAATTTCTAATTAAATAGGAAATAATTTACCTTTTTTAGTCCAGTCAATCAGTAAGTAGCCCTCTGTCATTCAAAGAGTGAGGACAGCAAATAATGAAACAGGTGGGCACACTACTAACTAGATAGTAACTTCATAACAACACTGATCTCCAACAAGTTACTACATGTCGCTAAGGAGAGACACATTTATGTTTTATATGCAAGAAAAGATCATTTTGAAATGCAAAGAATTTTGTGCAAGGTATGCATTAAAAACAAAGTCTGTGCACTGATCTGTTGTCCAGTGAGTGAGGGACATCTAATATCTCTGATGAGAGCGTGAAGATAGCTTGAAATGAGATCACTCAAAATGTGTTTATGGCAGTGTTGTATACTTGAGTTAAAATAAAGATATCATGTGAAAATATCACTTTGGAAAAAATGAAAGTCACCCATTTGAATAGTACTTGAGTAAAAGTCTTGACGTATCTGATTTTAACTGTTTCCTACGTAGCCTATCAAGTAATTTTCCAATAATAAATTTAAAAAAGTAAAATTACATTTTACATAAACCTATGTGTATTCATGCACTGTACACTAGGGGGCCAATAGATTATCAATCTGGATATTTTTCACCGCTGATTTCCAGGTTTTTTCATCCAATTGCCAATTCAATTAACCAATTTAAAAATGCACTGCATGTAGCAGAAAACGGAAATACTCAAGTAAAGTACCTTAAAATTCTACTTGAGTACATTACTCGAGTAAATGTACTTAGTAGCACTGAATAAATGGTATTACTAACATTACTATGGACTTTCTTCGACTTTTGTTTTGGTATTTCCTGTACAAACGGACGCATTTTATTTTGAAATGTAAGGTGACACGGGAAATAGACGCAGCAGGGGGAATTCTGAAGAGGTGGAAGAGGAGAGCTCATTTTTCTTTTCTGTTTTTTAAACTTCTAGCAGACACACAGAGCTCATGACGGGATAACAAGGTGGGTTCTGTTTCTACACACGTTCAGAAAGATCTAGATTGTTATGTTAGCTTGTCTGAGTGCAACATCAGGGTTTGCTAGCTCACGTGTTAGTGCGAAGTGACGTACAAATCTGTTTATTGATCTGTGGAGCTTTTGTTTCCGGGAAGGAGCTCATGTCATGTTGTGGTTCACTTTACAGTAAAACTATAATGTGTTCATAATAATATTGGGTTTATTTTCTGTCTCGTTGTTAATCCTGCCATCAAAAACGAAACTTCCGCAGAGTGGGTGTTCTCACTCAGCATAGACGATCTTCGGCTGCGTGCATGCACCAGTAGGAAGGCGCTCGCGAACAGAAGGCAGGACCGGACGGGACTCTGCGGGCGGCGGTTGATCTGTGGAGGAGCAGCGGACCGTCATGGACAGGACGGCCGTGGTGAAGGTCGGAGCTGCGGCCAGCGCCAGTGTCTGTGCCCTGTTCGGCGGCGTGGTTCTGGCCCAGTACATCGTCGCCAAGAAGAAGCGAGCGGGGAAGAAAACCAGGATCATAGAGATGGTGAGTGAACGCGGACACACCGCGTCAAGGTAGCCAGCGGTAGATAAGACACAGGAAGTGGGGGAGGTGTACCTTCAAAATAAGAGCGTGGACCTGTTGACTTAAGATAACACTTTATCGACAGTTTTTATTTATTTTTTATTTTTTTTAGAGCAACTAACTACAGTCTTATTAGGAATTAGTTGCCATGGATTCTGGGACATTCAGTAAACTGTGGCTACATTCAGCCTGAAATCTTTGGAGGGGTTTGCATTAGGGGTCGACTGATTATCAACCCTGGACGACTATTAAGCCGATATTCAACATTTTTTTTATTGTTACTCTGATTATTTGTTGCAGATGGACTTCAGCCTCAAATATTGGTTATCAGTCACCGTTATTTTTCTTCTAATAATCAGTATCACCCCGGAAAACTCCATACTGGTCAACACCCCAGGTTTGCATGCCTGGCTTTTTTTTTTTTTTTATTTTTTTCTGTGTTAAAGGAAAACTGTGATCACTCTAAAATTAGCCTTGCACATTGAAATCATCAAAACATTCACTAATTGATTTTTTGACTAATCATTCTAGCTGTAATTTGAGGTAACCCTAATCTTTAAATAAACAAATTAATATATCTTAATTGATCAGTAACAACCAGAGATAACAAGTAAGCAAATACAATTAAATACATTGTAATTACTCTTGAGTTTTAACAACCGCAACACACCCACAGGACATCAAAACACATGCACGCCCTTATTCTGAAAATCACTACCGGATATGTGGCACCGTGTCCTTCGTGTATTGACAGTCAGTGGAGCAGCGCGACTCTCTGCGCAGCCGCGAGAGTTCCCTAAAACAGCAGCTGTTTTTAGAGGTCATCAGCTCGCTCCTGTCCGACAGAAAGAGCCGCAGCCTTTCTGTTTGAGAGCAGGAAGCTTTGACAGCCGAGCCTCTGTGTGCGTGATGCCTTCACTGTCATGGGAACAGCTTTGTCCTGCTGCTGCTGCTGCTGCTGCTGTGGTCTGTTGTTGGGCAGCCAGCATGCAGGTTATGCAAGCTACAGAAGCACATTTTGTCCAGCTTTCTAACCTGTCCGGCAGGAATCAGGTCTCTGTGCGACATTCCACACAAAACTGCTGAAATGACAACAACAGGTTTTGTGTGACGTCAGGGCTGAGCGACATATCGATATTATATTGTAATCGTGATATGAGACCGTATATCGTCTTAGATTTTGATTATCGTTACATTGCGATCAGTCAGGAGTTGTGTCTCTCTTTTGGTTTTACAGGCTGCATCACTCAAACATTTTGAGTTTGTCCCCCAGACTTAACATTTATGAAATGCTTTGGAGGAGATTTGAAAATATTAAGATATTATATAGTGTCACAATGTTATTTTAAGGCCATTTTCACTCCTATTTCAAGTACAGAACTGTGTCCTTGTCGTTGATTGTATGACCCCCGTGTCATTTGTGTACAACATAAGCTTTATAGGTTTCTGTTTCTGTTTTAAGAACATTTCTGTTGGCATTCAAAATATACACGTCAACATTTGTACCTGTAACAGCAGGTGTGAGTGGAAAAACCTGAATTCTTACGCGATTCTTTTTCCAAGATGTCGATTAGTGTTTCTCAGGAAAGAAACCAGAAAATGTTCACTGTACTCAAAGTCGTTGGCTCTTAATTGTCAGTAATTATAATCATTGCATGTCCATATTTAATTTCTCATGAAATAGTTGCTAATACGAGCTGTTACACTTTCAAGACTTTAAGCCTGTTACAGACGTTACTAGGCGTCGCTGTATGTCTGCTGGAGTCTATATGATTCATGTCTGAGTTATGTGGCTCCACATACAGCTGCATATCTGTACGCACTGTCCGCCCACACAAACACCTCATTTACCTGAGAGGAATCCCCTCAGAGTCAGCTGATCGTTCACAGCTCACAGCTCAGTATTTACAGCCGATCAGATCTTCTGGCTGCAGAGAAACATTTATCGATTTATCGCTTGTCGTTTCCCGGGGAGTTTCTCTCATTATGCCATTTTTAGTGTGCTTTTATCTGATGTGTTGCGACAGTCTGAAGGGTGAAGCTGGGTCACACAGCTGCATGTCTGGTTTATGTATTAATGAACACAGGCTGATAGTGAACGTTTACCCACAGGTTGAGGATTTACTGGTGCTGGTTGGTAGCACGGCAGGTGACGGGCGGGTTCAGTAATAAACCGATTAAAACAACTGTTCATGTAAAGCAAACAAATGGCTACAGAAAATAAATAACCATCCAAAAGTCAATGATAATATCTGTAAAGAAAGAAAAAAATCTACAGATAAAAAGCAAAACACGATGATTGATTTGACGTTGTGGAAATGACAGTTGTGTGTCAGGAGTTGTATTTTATCTACCTGGGCTCTCCGGCATGTTTTCATCATTGTTGATTTAGCAACGGAAACTTTCTAACTGCCAGTTTTTGAAATAAAAGTTGTGAAATACACCCGAGTAACCTGATGAGAAGAGATGAGACACACGCAGCTGTGGATGTGCAACTCAACTCGATCGGACCATCAGCTGACTTTCATATATTAGCAACCGAGTTAGCAACAGAAGAAGTCTGTGTCTTGTTCTGTCTTTGCTGATGTGATTTGGTTTCATAAACAAAGCCATAAAAGTGAAAAAGAGGCTGATTTCATAGTTTTTTGAGTAAATGCTGCCAGTAATTTGTGTCAGAACAGCACCAGAACCTCAACAGAAGATGAGTGTAACGTAAGATGAAGCTGCATCTGAACTGGTAGTCGTCCAATCCTTTGGAGAAAGGATGAATCTACACGAGGAGTTGTTGGGATGTAGGAGCCGCTGTGGCTGCAGGATAGAAACAGTTAGCTCGTTTCCTGTCACGACCTTCAGCATGGAAACTTGTGGCCATCTGCTTTTGATGATGTCCGACTTTACAGAAGCACAAACATCCGCTTCAAACCCCAGGAGTCCCAGCAGCTCATCCGCTACGCTTTGATTTTCTGCCCCGTGTTGAACTTGTACGTGGACATTCCTCTGCTGAGTGAGCTTTGTCACTCTCACTTCAATCCCGTCTGAGTCATCTCAGAAATACTTTAATCACCGTTTTAAAAACAAAACGCATTCTTTGCTTCAGAGCCAGAAACCACGGTGGTTTTGTGAACCGCAGACGGACAGCTTGACTTGTTTGTTGACACAATAAGTCCAAACTCGTCTTTATGTTACGTGAATTTGACACTTTGACACTTTTGCCCAAAGCAACTGACATTTGTTCCCCTTGAGCAAACATCAGGAGCAAACTATGATGCTAGCAGGCGGTGTTTTGCTTGTGTTGGACGAGAGTTTCGTCCCTTAAGGAGCTGAAGAATAACTTGTTTTCTATCTAAAGCTGTAATCAGTGAGAAAACAGATTGCTTGTGTTGTGTTAGAGGAAGATCAGTCTCCAGACGGAGTACGTTCAGGTACTATGATTAGACAGAATGTGGATAAACATGTGCGTCATGTCAGACATGTATTTTAGTCATAAACTATCCTTCTGTGTCACGGTCAGATCAGTCACAGCAGCACCACACTGACACAAGCTAACAGACTCATTTTTTTTTTTTTTAAATGCTCATAACAATTTCCCAGAGCCTGAAACACTTGATGATTCCTGGTTACATCACTGATGGTGCATCCCAGCGCATTTTTTTAAATTAAAAAATTATATATTTTCCAGTTTCCTAGAGCCCAAAGTGACGTCTTCAGATTGCGTCTTTAGTCCAACCAACAGTCCAAAACCCAGAGACTCTTCTTCATGTCCAAAGGCCTGAATGATGCTCCTGATGGAGGAAACCCTCCACGCTCAGCCAAACACCTGCTGAGCTCCGTCAGACAGATACCTGATACGGCTCACCTTGTCACTGATGCAGTTACCAGATGACAGTTGGAACCTCAGGCACTCAAAACATTGACTCTCGTCCAGGCGACGTGTGCAGCGGCATTATTAGATGCTGCAGGAAAAATAAATATGGAGGCAAATAACTGTTATTTTTTACTTCAGAATTTAATAAAACAGTTAAAAAGATCTCATCAAAGATGGTGGTGTATTCTCTCACATTGGTGTGAAGTTCAGTCGTCCCTGTCGCTGAAACTGGCTGTTTGTTCGTGTTATCAATCGTGTCAATAAACTTTTACCTTCGATGTCGAGCCAAAAGGTGCGGTTGAGATAAAGCTCTCTTCTGTGTTTGGTGAAGGAAAAACTTCAAGTGTATTTCACCTTGTTGACCTCTGGAGGGCAGAACAGAGCCGCACTTGAACTGCAAGGACAACTTAATGTTTCTGCTCTCCAGGTATCAGCAGTCCTCTGCATATATCTGTGACGAGGGACAGAGACAATAACACCAAAGCAACATATTAATATTTAGGGATCTCTCTGCACTGCTGAGACGTATTTATATCAGGAGCAGAATGAAACACACTTGTTTTATGAAGGTGATAGAAGCCGATTGTTTTGTAGATGATGGCCTGTTTGTCGACAACACAAATGAAAACAGCTGAGCGTTCTGTACAGATAATAAAGAAGCTGATTGTAACATCATCACCACTATATCTACAACACACGGTAGTTTCTATATGATCAGAAGGGTGTCTGAACACACTCTGGGTTCATATCATGGGTTCCCAGCTGAGCCTTTCCCTTTGAATTACTGAAGCAGCGAATCCAAACAGAGAAATGAGCTTTGTTTTTTTATTTTAAATACCCAGAACTTAATAGGTGATCGTAGCAAAGCAATGAAAATGAATTTGAGGATGACGTACCTGAACTCTGGTGGCCATGCTGCTTTATCAGTATTAAACAGATGGCTGTCGCCATGACAACCAAAGCAGTGTGTGGGGCCGCAGGAAACCGGTGAAGGTTCTGGACGCAAACACACACACGCACTTTGTCGTCCTTCAGAGGGCTGAAGGCCGTTGTTGATTATTCCCCCAATTAATCGATCAGTTGTCTGGTCCATGAGCTGTCAGGACGTGTTGAAAGAAATGTCAATCAGTGTTTCTTCAAACGTCTTGTCTTGTCCACAACCCAAAGATAGTCGATTTTCTGTCATAGAGGAGGAAAAAAAACAGAAAATATTCACATTTATGTCGGAATCAGAGAATTCCAACACAGTATCACATGTTATCAGTGTTTCGTCAGCATTAACAGTCTTGGTAGTTGGCAGTTATATAAAGGTTGTTTATTTCCACAGATCTTACTAGAAGCAGAAGCAGAAGTTACAGGACTGTCAGACGGTTGTTTGTCAGAGGAGCATCTCATTAAAACGGGGACAGTTGTCAGTGAAGTGTGGGGAAAACACTCAGCCAGAGTCTGCCATGACTTCTGACCCTGCAGGCCAAGGCCGGTTCACAGCAGCTCCACCTTTGTGTGACCCGTCGGTCGGACCCGTTTGGATCAGGCGGGATTTCAGAGGAATGTTGTGAGAAGGCTGAACAGGCAGTTTGACGGCTGTCAGAGAAGTCTACTGATAACTGTGCTTTTGTGAGTCAGCGGGTTTTGCAGCAACACGTAAGGTCGTATTAAAACAAGAGTTTAAGTGACGCGTGTTTGTCTCTGCTTCACATCCTCAATCCTGACTCCTTTATTTTTATCTTTTCTCTGCGTGATGATTGAAGCACATTACTAATGATGCTGTTATCATCAGGGGTGATAAATTAAACACCCATGTGGCACGTGACCCGTGTTGCCTTTACACAAAGTGGTAAACTTGATCGTGCCTTTGTATTCACGTGACAGACACACATCGCTTTTTTCTTCCCCCACTCACGTGTTGAGGTTAAAGGTGAGGCTTGTCGGCAGCGTGTGGCCTGTTTGAACTAACGATAAGATATTGCTTCATGGTTTTATTGGGAAAAGAGACTTTGCAAAAGATGCTGATGCTGCCGATTTTATAGCCTCGGTGCTCTTTTGTCCGGAGGTTCTGGATTTGCTAGTTGCAAATGTCACATTTTTAACCTAACAAATCACATGAAATCCTGATGTTGCTGACAGAACTAGCACGTACTGTTAGTAATGCATTTTAACATGATGTGCACATGGAAGAGGATTGTAACTGACCTCGGGTTGCAACAGTACGAGATTATCACAGTGCATTAACCATCTCAGATAATATCGTGGATGCAAGTATTATCTTTTTTTCATCAGTTGCAGTGACCCTTTGCTAAGTACGCTACATTTATTTCTGATTTCTGCATGACATTACCACGTTTCCCCCCTCGTTGGATGGCATACGACGCCCAAACTTTAGGAGTGGGATCGAGCCAGAGAATTCCCCACGACTAAACAAAACACTCCCTGTCCTCATGAATACGGCACGCGATTGGTGGAGCCGTGTCTCTGGGCCTGCAGCGATACGTGCTGTTATTACGGCGAGGTGTAATCAGAGAACGCTGACCTAGTTTTCAGGAGTTGTGGTATGCGAGGTGGCGGAGGTCGACGGAGGAGATGATGGAGCGTTCTCATGTTCCAGTGTCCACCGTCTTACATCAACACAAACAGTTGAGGACAGCAGGGAGCAGAAACTGAGCCCAGGACGAGGCGCCCAAACTGTTTTGCAACCTTGGTCTAAGTCTCATCACCGATATCAGTAATGGATCACACTGACACTCCTGTAGTGTTATGTTGGAGTCGACATCTTTCTCCCTCCGGGCCACTCAGAGGCCCTAACACAAGAACCTTCTACACTTGAATGCTGGTGTGTGTGTGTGTGTGTGTGCGCGTGTGCTTTGTGTGTGCACATGTAACTAACACAAGGTGATTGACATGTTCAGACTGACCTAGAAATGTTAAGACGCTGCAGTTACCTTGCCTGTTTCTTCATGTAGATTATATTGAAGCAGCGGCGGAAAGAAACACGTGAAACACTGTAGATTACCTGTGTGTGTGTGTGTGTGTGTGTGTGTGTGTGTGTGTGTGTGTGTTTGACGGGGGGAAGGGCTCGTGTTGTGTGTTAAAATGTGTGTGCTCAGCAGCAGCAGTCGTAACGAGCTTCCTGATTGATTTTAAAGGTTCCTTTTTCCAGAAGTC
>OMLP01025187.1:17072-32216 GCA_900302685.1 Spondyliosoma cantharus | reverse complement strand
CTGGTAAAACGGCGCTCCTACAGGCTGTTCATATTCAGCTCCTGTCGCTACGTAACCAAAGGAGTCATTTTCATAGGTCGGCCTCCTCTGCGCAGTGATAGGAGATATCCGAGAGAGGGGCGTTCATCCCCGAGGTGAAGTTTGGTGTGTCCAGTGGTGAGATGGCAGTGTTTAGCAATGTCGTCGCTCAGAGTTAGACACGCAAATTGTCCCAGCTACAGAAGAACAGAAGAGACAGTGGTTGCGTTTCATATTTTAACAACAACGTGCCAGCTACGGTTTGTAAGTTTGTGTGTGTGTGCTAACCACTTCACTTCACATCGGACTGCTTCAGTAAGGGTCAGTACAAAGCTGGCTTTGCCTCGACACTGACTCTCATAAAAGAATCAGTACCAACCATACTGGACCCAGCAACTGCACCCGTTTGATAGTATTTACAGTTGACTACGAGTATGGTAAAATCAGCTGGAAATTGGCTAACTAGTTAGCTCCGCTTCGGTCCGCTATGCAATGCCGTTTGAAGCAAGTTTAATGTTAATAATATTACGAGGGAGCTTGGTTGTCACAGTAAAAAGTCTGGAAACGTGCAGACTGGAGACAGAGACGATGTGAACAGTGTCCAAGAGTTTGGAGACGAACACAGCTTTCGCTAGCTGCTAGCCATTAGCTACATGGTAGTAACTGTAACAACACATACAAACAAACTAACATTATTCAGACAAACGAAACATTCTGCTGCAGCTGCAGAGTCTGTGTTTCTTCAGGAGCCTCTCCTTCTGGGTCCGATTCTGGGTCAAACTCGTATGGTTGAACGAAAGCATCTCCGCGAGCCATAGGGATACATCCACCGTAAACATTAGCGCATGCTACCGGCTAGTGTAAGAGGCATTGTCTTCCTGAGAGGGACGTGTAGCACGCAAGGTCATTGGGCAAGGCTCTCCAAGTAGGTGTTGACAGACGGAGCTCATTAGCATTTAAAGGTGCAGGCACAGAAACAGCCTGCCCTCAGGAGACCTCAGCAGAGCTCATTTGAGCAACTTTTAGACAGCTGAAATTCAGGACCACGTATGGATTTGGGGCAATGCATATGGAATACAGTGTTGCTGGACCTTTGACAGCTGTGTGAAATTGAGAACAGTATAATATGGGACCTTTAACATGTCGCTATGGTATGCTGACTCATAGAGGTTAGTGGGTTGTAGACCTACAATCTTTGAACATTTGCGGAGCAATTTAGATTGTAAGGTACCAGACAGACACATATACCATGTAGTGTTACAATACTGTAGAACACTCATAACGATAGTAGTAAAGAAACAGAAGAAAAGTTCGTTTGCTTGCCCCAAACGAGCTGTGGTGGTGAGGAAAACAAATGTATTGTTTTTTCCTTTTGCAGAGAGTTTCGACGTGGTCGTTCCAAGAGAACGGATGATCTGTTGTTACTCCTAAGTGCTTAAACGAAAAAACCTTCTTGATTTTCTCATTATGAATAACAACAGAATCCCTATTGGAGTCGAATGGAGAGCCAAACACAACCTCTTCAGTTTTCTTTGTATTGAGCTCAAGAGCATTTTTATCAGTCCATTCAACCACTTTGTTTATGCCGAGTTGGTGTAGCCCAGGGTTGTTTGAGTTATTCAACAGATACATTAGGACTGTGTCATCAGGATTCTTAAGAACTGATATGGTGTATCTGTAAAACATGAAAAGCATCGCTGAACTCACACAAACCTGGGGGGCCCACAACATTGGTCGTGATGGCAGATGACATTTTATTCCCCCTTATGATCTGTACTCTATTAATTAGTAAGGAACAAGGTGTACCAATGAATCAGATAAGGATTGAGTTCCTGCTGGACCATTTTTGACACCAAAATGTCAGCTTGTATCATGCTGAAAGCTGATAGAAAATCCAGAAAGAGGGCTCTTGCATACATATGAGGTTTGTTTAGATGTTTAAAAATGATATGGCCACAAAGTGGCTACAGCGTCGTCTGTACCACAGTACCACAACAATGCTAGTAAGCAAATGGATGTGGTATATCTTTTCTTGTACTGACAAACTGCTGGAGGGCTATTGGTCTATAGTCCTAATGTTTATTTGGTTAATGGTTTTTTAAATGGGAGGTTTTCCATGACAGAGGAGTTCAGTTGAGTTGCGAAGTGCTACAACAGTTAAGCGATGTATCCATCCGGCTTCAACAGTGATGACAATTATCTCTGAGGTAGCAGATTAATTCATTTGAAAAATCAATTCATCATCAGTCACTTTAGGTTTAGCTGAAGAAGACATTCCTGTCATAGGTGTCATTGTGTCCCACACCTTTTTGGGGTTGTGTCCTTCAAAAGCATCTACCATATACTGTCTGTGGGCCAATTTTGCTTATTTCAGTCTGATTTTCACATCTTTTCCTGCTCCAGAAAAGTGCCCCAGAATCTTTGTTTTTGAAAGCCACTTTCCTTTGATTTATAACTTTGTCAATGTCCTTAGTTACATATATATCATTATTGGGACAGATTTTCATCTCATTTTTTAATCTCCTTCGTGGGGACTACCAGCTCCACTCAAAAATTAATATTATATTCTGTAACTGTAGTCATTTCATCAAGTAAACCCTCCTGAAAGACTTCCCAGTCTGTCCAATCGCAACAGGCCTTAAGTTATTCCCTATTCTCATTTGTCCATGTCATAATCACTTTCCTCTGGTTTACTTCTCTTGAGTTTGGTCTTATATACTGGAATCAAATGCACAACATTATGATCAGAATTTAAAAAGGGGTTCTTACAGTTGGAAACATAAGCGTCTTTGACATTGACATCCTTTCTTGTTTTGTCCTTAACATACTGTTCAAACCACAATCTCCAAGTGGCACTGGTTTAGGTCCCCTGCCATTTTTGCGTAGGGGTCGCAGTTCTTACGCTTTACTGAATGTGGGTGGCACCAAAGGTAATTTATATATATTATTATTTATATATTCTGGCACCTTGACTTTGCCGGGGAAGGTGCTCTACACACAGACCAAGACAGACTGTCGGCTAGTTTCCACCATTCCTGGTGCAGGAAGGACAGAACCATTCGATGTTTGTGCTGAGGGGTGTAATATAGCAAGCTGCCTTGGATGATTTTAAGACAAAAAGTAATAGACAAATACTCCTTAAATGTGAATGACATATTGACCACCCTAAATAATTTCCTCTGATAATGAATATTTTATGTCCATGGAGTATTTCTGAGGGCTCTTGTCAGCCCAGGGTCCTTGGAATAATAATTCAGACTTTCTCTGTATTCTCTTTTGTGTATGTCTCTGTGTGTTTATGTGTGTGTTTCTGTGTGTGTTCACCTCTCCACCTCTTCCCTGTGGAAAGCTGTTCCAGATGGGGAGATGCCAGCCATATCTGTTATGGATGGATGAGGGTGGGCAAGATATTTTTGTAACTATGATTCTCTCCTAGCCAAAATACCTGGTATAAACATTCCCTGTTTAAAAGTGAACAGTTTCATGAACTGAACTTGTATTTTCACTGGATGTGACTATAGGGGCCACTCGGATTTAACAGCAAGACGCAGCGAGTTTCAAACGGGTGTCTTTTTAATTAACTCTACTTCTTGTCCATGAACACTGTGAAAACTACAGGATAAAAACAGAATATTTCCACGTAGTTCCACAAACAATTCATACATAAATCATGTTCAAATATTAATCACATTTCAAACCCAGTACATTTTAACAGGCTGATAATGAGTTACCAGTGAAATATGACAAGTGTGAAACAAAAGAGCTTTCTCCACATGAAACAAAATAAATCTTATCTCTTATACTAATAATACATACAATCGCCATACCTCATTCCGCTTTCCAAGGGCGCTATTTTGAGTACAGACATCAGCCCTCCTTGCTAGCATGCTCTGGACTTTAGCATGTGCTTCACCGTTTGGCACTTTTAGAGGTAATGGACATGAACAATATAAAAATAAGGAAGTTGCAATATGAACTCATATCTCACAGGATTCAAAAAGAGACAACTGCACAAACAATGTGCAGAACTGTTACCTCAGACGAAGAATGAGCACACATGACGCTGGGAGGAAAGCAGCGCAACAGCATCATAAAAAAACACGCGAAGAAGAAAACTAAAACTAAAGTACCAGTTACAATCTACTTAACGAACACACCAAAGGAAGAGAATGCAACTGAATGTAAAGTGCATTGTAATTTAAAGGACTGATGAGTAGGTAGACTGTGGACATTGAGATGACAAATTGTCACACGATATGATTAGAAATTGCTTTTTCCATTCGACGCAGTTATCACTGATGCTGCTGCTTTACTGATGTTAAAGTTTACTATATGAGAATCAAGAAAACAGGAAATGTCTGAAGGATGTTGCAGTTGAAAATGTACATGTAGCTTTGCTCTGTTACGATAACCATGCCATGCCAAGGACAGAGTTCAGTTGAGTTACAGCAGCGTTGCTATGACTGTTAGGTATACTAATACTAATAATACCGTAATACTTTTACCTCCTTTTGAGCATATTCCACCTAATGGTAACCTTTTAGGAAATTCACTTCAACATTGGATGGAAACTTATACGCACGTGTAGATATGCGCCTCTGATGGAGTCATGATGTTTGTTCACAGTAGATAACTAGTAGCTTATTTTGTGTGTCATTGCACTGGGTTGTCCCTTGCATGCATTGGAGCAGGAAGATAGGACAGATGGACAGACGGATGGCTGGGACTTAGAAACTAGGAAGGCAGTGTAATGAGAAAGAAAGTGTGTGTATGTGTGTGTGTGCCATGAAAGTGTGAATAAATTATAAACCTGACTTAAGAGAGTTTGAGTGCCCGCTGACTTAATATGTTCCCTGGCTTGGTAAGAAATAGATACATTTGATGTTTTCTTTTTTGCACATGAACACAATGAACTCACAGCTGCCTAAATAATAACAGCATCTGAATAATTATACACACAGACAGTGGCAGTGCATGTGCAAAACAAAAGTGTTCTAACTAACTGCTAATTGATGAATTACTCACACTGGGTTTCTTCATGATTCAAACCTCATACAGTAATTAGGAGACCATCAGATTGAACTGCATCAATTCGTAGGTAGAAAACAAGAGGACTCCATTCGTGTATGTCTAAACTGTTACAAAGTCACAAACCTCTCAGTGCTATAGCTTTTCATATATGTGTTTAATGTGCCATTATATTCAAACGCTTGACATCTGAAAAAGGATATGCATGGCTATAGGACTGGAGTTTTGGTGATTTGCATTAGAGCTGGGCGGTATGACCAAAAATGTATATCACGGTATTTTTCAAAATTCCTACGGTTTCACGGTATATGATGATATTTTATTCATAATCAGGTGTTCACAGCATTTTCTACTGGTTGAGAGAGGAATTACTAACCCCTTTTAGATAGAAAAGATGGCACATTCGATGCAAGGTAAAGGCAGCACTCTGTCTGTCTATAAGGGAGGTGTAATTTTCCTCTCTAAATCAGCTCATTCCTTCTTGCTTTCTTCCCAAAAAGCTGCCACTGGGGTCGACGTAAACATGTTGACTTGACGTGAAGCACGAAGTTGGGTGTGAACAGTGATGTACAACATATGCATCAGAAGAAATGTGGCGACACTTGATATATTTATTTAATCATAGACCCCTGGCCCATATTCTCGCCTCCTCAGTCAAACACACGCCAATGTTAAACCCCCGCTATTAAAGGAAGCGCGCAGTGGAGCGCCTCGTCCCCTCCGTTAGCTGCCTCAAGCAACAGACAGCTAACAGGAAGCAGGTCGAATTTGTCTTCAAAATAAGAGCTTTACATTGCACCCCATTGGAGTTTAGAACTGGGTTCTTAGCAGGAGGCTTTTAATTTGAAAGTAGCAAGCTTTAGCTTACCGCTACAACAAGCTAGCTGTCAGCTACATAGACTGAGGAGACACGAGCATCTCCCGCTTCTTCCAGTTGCTCATCTTGACGTCCACGGATGAAGTCATGATCTGCAATGTCTATCCTATCCATCTTCACTGTAACATAACACCAGAGCACTACTGTTTACCCTCGCAGTTGCACCATGTCCGTTTAGCAGTGCAACATTGAGAAGGGTCCGGTCTGAAACAGTGTCGCACGGCGCAGCGTAGCGTTCCGAACGTTGTGTAATCAAATTCACCGGTATGGCGGTATATTAAAAATTCATATCATAACGAAAATATACACCGGTATTCGGTGTGAACCGGTATACCGGCCAGCACAAATTTGCATGAATAAACCTTTCAACCAAGAAGCTTCACTTTTTGTATGAAATGTCATTATGCTGCTGTGAGCATTTGTATATGTGCGCTGGTATGCATATGTTGCTGCCGGTGGTAGGCAATCAAAGCAAACCAACTTTCCCCGGTAAAAACGTCGACCCTTTCGAGGCCAAGCCAGGCAGAATGGACAGGCAGAGTGTCCACATGCAATGCTACCCCTTCATACGCATCAAGTTTGAACGATATTTGGTTTTGCAAAAGCGGTATTAGCCACCGGGCTGCTTGTGGTGTTGCAGATCGCCATTTTGGTCTCTAACCCAGAGACACTCCAGCAGCAAAGAGTCGTTCAGCAGGTGGAGTATAGCCCAAAAAAGCAGCGGCTAGCTGACCAGGAGGGACTGCTACAGCTGAAGAGGTCAGTGTTTTTACTAAGGAAACTACAGGTTACAATCTCCTGTATTAGGGTGGCCACTAATCATCAGAGGAGAACCCGTAAAATGTGATGTCACCAGTTTACCAACCACAGTCGCCACCTGAATCGCTGCATCAAAGTTTTGCGGAGGTGAAGGTCAGGCTTTTGAAAAAGTCAAAAGCAATGTTTTTTCCAGAAATCATGACCTGGTTATTCAAGATAATCAACATACCTGTGACTAGTCTCATGTAGGGATTTTCTTTGTACCAAACAAAATCCGCCAACCGTATCACCAGACAAAAGGAGCGGCACATCTACTAATGGACAATAGAATAGCTCACTAAGCTAACTATGCTAGCCAATGTTGCAGATACCTGAGGAGGACACCATTAATGTTGGCATCCCTTGCTGTCACAAGAGCCTATTGCCCATGTTAAACTGCATCGAAGAGCCTGGGGTAACTGCAGAGTGCCTCTCAAGTGTTTCTTTTTTACACATGGTTCGATTGTTAATGGCACTTTTTTTTGGCCTAATTTGTGACACTGTGTGTGCTTTCCTTTTTGTTGTCTTATCTGTCCTTCTCCCTGTCTGTTGTTCTATCCCCATCCATCTTCCTCACACTGTTGCTGTGTTCTGAAATATGTCAGCAGGAAACTTGCCCAAGTCTCCATAAATATCCTGTCAGGAAGGTTCCGACAGCTATTTGAAAAAGCCCATAAAAACAGACCCAGGGGCAGGAGTCAACAGACCCTCAGATATGGCCGTGACTGCACTGCTGCTCACCACACCGTGGAGAACATTAATAAAACCGTTTTTTTTATGTACATGTGGAGTGTTTCTTTTATTATTATATGTTCATAAAGCCATCTGTTCCTGTCAGTCTCCTTCTCTCAAAAGTGATAATTGTTTCAGTGTGAGAAAAAAGTAGGCAACTTGCAATGGTAAGCAAGGGATTCTGTTTGTTTTTCTCTCCGTTGCATGACTTTGAGAATTACCCATAAGACTCTTACACCCAGTTTCACTTTGCTGGTCTAAAGAATGAGCAAAACCCCTCAGGAGCAACACTGCAGCCTGTCATGGAGCTCATGTGAGAGATATGGAGACACGAGAGCATCAGTGGATCAGAAGATTGTTTGTGTGTGAACAAAAGGAGCTGGAGGGAAAGAGAGGATCAAAAACGCAATCGTGCTTAATTCTAAAAATGGGAAATAAACCTGTTTTTTTTGTATCGAAACAGCAACAGATGGTTGACAGTGATGAGAGCCATATCAGTGGAATTTGGAAATTAGCCCCAGCCTCAGCTCTCCAAACCACATAGTTATAGTTTCATCAGGCAAAAAACACAGCAGATTGGAGTGGATTGGTCTGAGCAGTGATCTGTTCGCTAACTTCTATCTCCATCTGCTTTTATATTACTAATTTCTTCACAAATAGTTTTTTCCTCCTCTGAACTGTGAGATTGTCGACATTCATTTTGTTTATCTTTCTTGTTTTCTTTTTCTCCTTTTTACGCTCTCTCACCTCTAAGCTCTCTTACCTGTATCTCACTTATTTTATCCTCATACTTATTCATTCTCTCACACACACGCAAGCAGACTGGGCATTGGAGCAGATGCAGTTGACGTTCTGCACCAGCGAAGCATAACAGTGTAGTTAGCCTGCTTGGCATGAAACAGAACGCCTGAGCACGGAAGAGAACAGAGCACAGCAGGGCTGAGGGCTCTGAAGAGCAGCAGGGGCATCTCAGATTCTTGTCACGTTGCAAGTCCAGTGTATTACCTGTTGCCGTACGTACGCACTCTCACACGCCTGTTTTGTTTTCAGCCTTTACTGAGAACTTATCCCACACAAATATGTGTAGGTGTAAAATAATGATGAGAAGAACATCAATTGCTGTTAAATGCAAAATGCAATCAAGGGGGCAGTTATCACCAGAGTAACTGTCAAATGTAGCTGCTGTTAGCTAGTTAGCTCGGTTGTGGATCAAGCAGTCTGAACTGGGAGCTTGGAGCACCAGTGGAGTAATGGTGTTTACTCTACTAGCACAATAATTGTTATTTTTCACACTATGTTGATCATTTTAGTAATTTTTTTTGACAACAATACAAACAACATCAGATAAGAAATTCAGGTAAGAATTCTTACAATACCCCTTTAAAAATAAAAACAATATTAGCCACAATAGCAGTGTGGCTCGACAGATCAGTTGTTGCATCTAACACTGAAGTTCTGACCGATTGATGGTCTTACTGTAAGTAAAACATCTTAACAACTATTGGACGGATTGTGTTATATCTATTTAGAGATGTACTTTGAGTTTAATGTTCATTAGTAAATGTTAGCATGCAAGCATGCCCCTTTCACACTGGAAAAAAAACCTTTAGTGGGAAAGATTAAAATTGACATTAGTTCCCAGGTCAAATGATGACGGGCAGACATGCTAATTTTTGCCCTTTCTCCGACACGATAATGTGACACATGTCTCAGTCAAGATGTTATCCTGTAAATAGTTTTCAATCCATCTCCTTCAAAGCGACTCTTGAACATTGTTCTGTCAACAGTGAGTTTGAAAGAGACTGAAATTAGTAATGTATCCATTTTGGCATTATCTATTGCCTCCATTCTGCCTTCTGTGCATTTGTGATGTTGAACGTGGCACACAAGAAAAAAAAAAAACAGATCGGCAAACCTTTCTACTGGCAATGGGAAAGGAGTCGCTTGTCTATTTCAGCGGGTTTACCATAGTTTAAAAACCCTGAATGGTGTAATGCTCATATTAGCAATTAGCTCTAAGTTCAGCCTCGTGGAGCAGTGTAAACTCTGTTTTTTACTGCAAATTGACTATTAAAATATGTATTAATAATTCATAGACTTGTTCATCGTGTTCAGGGACAGGGTCATGGAGAGATTCCACTATCCCTGCATTCACTTCTTGAGAGGCAGGGTACATCTTGAACTGCCTGACTGTGCCAGTCTGTCATAAGGCTATGACACCATCACACCCACACTGACACTCACAGGCATATGGGAGTTTCTATTTCTGCCTAACCTGCAACGTCTTTAGACTGTGGAAGAAACAGAGAACCCCGAGAAACCAATATACTAGCCAAGACTGCAGAATTTTTCCTTTATCTGTGCTATGCTGATCTGATATGCGCAGTTCAGTGCTTTGCTATGCTACGATGGGTCAAACTGTAACACGCTGCTTTTTCATGCAAAGAGCCAAATGGGCCGCTGATCTGTGCTCTTTTGCTGACTTAATCTAGAGTCATGCCGGCCCAGTATCCTATGCCATGCCTTGCTGCGCTTTACTGCGCCATGGTCTTTCATGCTCTGCTCTATAGTGCCATATCGTGCTGGGATTAAATGTGATTTCCTATGTAGTGCTGCGCCACACCTTTTGCTGTGCTGCGCTGTCCCATGAGGCTCTCTCCCAGAGAACAGAGGATGGTGGCGTTACTGCAGCATTCAGCTCCACACGCTTCGCTGATCATGACTATAACATTTTTTAATGAGCAGTTTGGAGCTGAGCCACAACCATTTGAGAGTCCTGAAAACTGTTTAACAGCAACTCTGACTCAGTGAACCGTCCACGGCATTGGAAATATGCAGTCCGTGGCAAAGTGTTGAGAAGGTTGTATAATAGCCTGTCTCGGGGAAAATAAGAGCTGTTTCCAACTGTCATAACCTGTTGAAAATGTGTAGCAAATGCAATAATTACTATTTTTTAGCCCAGTCTCAGCTTGCTACAAGGATTCAACAGGAGAGGAGCAGACGACTGACGGGGCAACATTAATATACTAATGCTGTAATACATACAGCAAGTGGTTCTATGCGCATGTAGTGCAAGTGAATGAGCACCAGAGCTTTCAGTGACGGCTGCTGACTCGACCTCCTCCAACATGGCCGAAGACTGCCTTGATAATGTGTCACACTATTGGTAAGTTGAGGAAACATAATATAATTCTGTATACCTGTGTAACTGTTGTCCACCTCCTACCTGCATTTATCATAATGCAAAAAATAAAAGACATATCTGTCTTACTTTATGTATGCTTTTTAAGGAAAATATGTAGAAAAGTGCTATTGAACACTTTTCTACATTATTTAATCCAGGCATTTCTTTTTGCCATTTTTGTGCTCCTAATGGACTCGAGGAACACAGCAGAGTGCTGCGAAGCTTTCACCAAATCATCATTTTCTAATTTGGAAAGCATCACATCTGCTGCTAATTAACAGGACTGATTGAATCTGGGCTTTTACAGGCAGACCCACAAGCACATGCACACACTGACACATGATAACTTCAGAACAGGAATAGACACTCTGGTTGAGTGAAACAAATGTTTTCCTTTCGGTGTCTGTGACTTTAATATACTGTATTAATGATGTGAATGTTATGTGCTTTGATCACCCGGTGGTCCCATGCAGTAGGAGCGTACCAATCCATCAATCCAAATTGATAAATCCATTTTATGTCGAGATCCCCCAGCATGTCTGTGTCACCATGTATGTCCATTCCCACCTGCTTCCTCAACACTCAAACAGAGCTAGCGCAAAGCAGATAACAAGACAATGAGGATTTGTACTGCTTAATCAGGAAAAAATCAGCAGTTGTGGATTTTGGAAAAAAGACAAACAGAGCATCTGCTAGTCTAGTCTTAGCAGTCTGCTAACTTGTTCTTGTTATGGCTACAGTAGCTGCTCTGGTTGAACAATATTTGGCGTGCATGCACGTTGAATGAATTTCAACTGTAGTATTCTATCAGCTAGCTAGTCACTAGGCTACTTTATGCAATGCGAAATACCATTGGCTGAAGCTAAGAAAGGTGCCTAACACTTTTTTTGTCTTTTTGGCAGTTAACACTGAGACAAATTTTATACTCACTTATACTTAGTAAATCTTGTTGTAGTTTTATATTTTTTAGTAGAGCCAGTTTAAGCTAAACTTTAATGCACACAGCTGCTATTTACAATCACACACAATTATTATTATTTTTCTTTTGCATTGTTGTGCAAAGAATCATTAGAATAATAATAAAGAATCATTTTTCAGTTTTATGGAAAAATGGGAAGTCAATGGAGCAGGATTGAAAGCGAAAAGTTTAAAAAAATAAAATAAACCTGATTATTAGCAAAGTTGCTCATTTGCATCACCTCATCATCCTCTAACTTCAGAACATTATCAAGCCAAATTGATTTGCATGAACTTGGAAGTGTCCTATTACTATTTTAGTGTTGGATTAATTAATTAATTAGTATTTTACTGAAGCAGCAATATTCTATTACATTGCATCCTTTTACTTCTTCTCTGTGCTCTGTGGAGTTTGGTTTTTGCCCTCTCACCTCCTTCAACTCACTGTCCACTTCATTAGTGGTTTTTAATGAAGACACACTCCAGCATATGGACTCGGTTTTGCTGCCGTGTCTCTCTGTCTGGTGTTTGCTTGTGCCCGTGTTCAATATTTTCTTATCTGACATGCACACACACGCACACACACACACGCACTGTCTTCTAGCTGAGCGCTTAATCTAAACACATACGCAAACACTCCAGAAAGAACGTTGTCATGCACACCTTGTTATCTGGCTGAGTGCTTTAACAGCTTTACAGGGAGCACGCCGTCTTTCACATTGTAAATATATACCTTCCCTCTACACACACACACAAGATAATACACAAGATAAAATGTCAGGAGACCCTCCATACACATGAACACACCCGTTTCTTAAGCATTGTTCTTTCAGGATATTACCACAAGATTAAAGTGTTTATTTCACAGTGTACATTTATTTTTATTTCTGTCCAGAGAAATTGCTTTTCTCTCCCTTTTATTATCCTCTCATTCTCTTTATTTTATCCATGGTGGCTGTGCATGCATTTTGAATGTCTAATTCTCCAACATAGCACACATAGATGTCAAGTAAAGGATGTTAAAAAGTTGTAAGAGTAAGTTATACAGACATCTGTTGTGATGCACCCCAGGTTTGAGTGCACTTTGAATGGAAGTTAAGAGTTAATTGTCCTCACTTTTGCAGCAAAGCTACCAGCATCTGTCCACCACAAAACTCTGTAAATCACCTCTGTACTGTAACTGGCCTCTGTTTATATTTTTGGACGGCATGTGCACCCTCCGTCTGGAGCTTTTTCTACATCCATGGCAGCATCGTAAAATAAAGACAGCGTTTGTTGGACAAAAAATAATCAAACGCCCAGGATGAGTCATCAACATTTTTAATGTGTTTCCAGGAAGTTACAAACTCCAAAATACCATTGAAAATACCTGCAAAACAGCTTTGTTGCCACTGTTTGACCTGATACTGGAGTGCAGGTGATATATGGAGCACTTCAACCGATATTTTGTCTTTATGGGAACTTTAACTGCCATTTTTTTTCCTGTGGTATTGAAGACGGTATCAAATATCCATATTTTCAAGGTATCAAAGCTAGAAATTCTCCTCTCCTGACAACACAAGTGAGAACACTGTGTGACCTTTCTTGTGTTTCAATTGGACCTGTATCCCTCCACATTCTTTGCTATCATATATTTTATAAAATGTTCCTGTATGCATGCATCCATGAATATATGATGCAGGTTTAGTGCATGTACCCGGTCATGACTACTCTTTTTTTCTTTTTTTTTTTTTAAGTCCATATACTGTGCACTGTTTTTCTTTTTTTTTTAGAAGAAGAAACTTCAATTCACTAAAGGTATCTAGTTTCGGGTGTCACACATTTCTCCCTTTAGGGTTACTTTGCTCTCAGAAAAAAACAGCTCGAGCTGAGAATAGACTAGTCGCTCACCGGCAGTGTGTACAGTGAAGAACAGCCTGAGCTTAATAACCTCTTTCCAAACAGAGAGCACAACAACACATCCAGTAACCTAGAGCACAGTGACCTACGCAGAGCAACCTCCGGTGTTCAGAATACAGAGAAAAAAGGTGTATTGCCCCTCTCTCCTCCTCTCTCTGATGGTCTTTTCTCCAGCTGTCACTCAGTCATGCTCTCTTTATTGACTTTTCCTCTCCACCTTATCTTCTTCCCATCACTCCTTTCCCAGTCTGAGCCCCGGGAGATAGACATTCACCAACTTTCTATCTCCTTTCACCATCTCTCCTGCCATCCATTTACTGATATCCTTCGGTCTATCGCTACATCCGACTGCCACCTCTCCTCCCACAATATCTTGGTCCTCCTCTTTCTAAAAATCCAACATAGCTACAAGGTTTGAAATGTAAGGATTCATAATGCTTTACTTTTTACATTTATTACTTTTACTCCCCCCTCTCTTTCACTCTGTCTGCCTTGGCTCTATCCCTCTCCCTGCTTTCACGAGTAATGGATGACCGTGTTGTTCTGGTGTCAGGGTCTCTACCTTTCTCTCTGTCGCCGCACTCCCTCTCCATCTCCCTCCCTGCATCAGCGTGGTGATAGAAGGCCATCATTTGGCAGTCTGTCTCACTCTCTTTCTCTCCATCATTCTATGTCGCTCTCTCTCGCTTTGTCCTTCTCCCTCTCTCTCTCTCTGTCGGCCTCCCTACTAATAGGTGGCCATGGTGGGGTGGACGTGTCAGGAGAGGCATTGGCGTTGACTCCATTAAACTGTAACCTTGCTTCTCTGAAGGACAATACCATAACATCTCTGTCTCTCTTTCCCTCACTCATGGAAATAAACAGGCACCCTGAGAGCTGCATTTACTTAATTATAGATTTTTTTTTTTTTTTTAAAAAACATCCCTGGGAACTGGGAAATACAATGCTTGTCAAATCAAATAGGGTCATTTTATCACTTTTCTAACCACCAGACGTCACTAGTTTTATTACGTTTCTCTTTTACTCAACACAGTTTCAGAGTGCAATCCAAGCTAGTTCAAAGTTGCCACATTAACATGTCACATTCTCTGTGTTAATGGTGGTACAGAGGATGTTTAATTTCTATCATGTTTTAAACCCTTGTTAAAACCTACTGGAGAGACCTGTAGCAGCCCCTTACTTATGAAAAACCAAAAAAAAAGTGAAAATAAATATAAAGTGTGGACGTGGTGGGGCCCAAAAAACAGTAGCCAATAAAGAACGACCACTAGCCATTCAGTATTGGTCGTTGAGTACGTCAATCAACTGTCTTTTTTTCGCAAGTGAGCTACGTTTGTAACGTACGTAATTTACTCAACCCTGATGATGCGCAGCTGTGGACATCCTGCACGCAGCTGTCAGTAGTCAACCAGTGATGTCAAGGAACAGCTTACTGGTATTTAAACTCAATTGTAAAAGCTTTCTCCACACCAATTTTGATGATGGCAGCGCAAAACAAGCCCGGAGACCGCAAAAGGAAAAGTGTTTTTGAAGTTGCCGAAAAAAGAAGACTTGGAAAACTTGAACAAAGCAAGACGAAAGTAATTTTGGGAGAATGCTTTTCGCGTTGGCGGGAATTAAAATCGGCGAAGGGGATAAAAACAGATGCCTT